>JAADXR010000290.1:0-37374 GCA_023337935.1 Elongisporangium anandrum
ACTTGGTCAGTCTGCTGAAGCGCCCCAGAGAGAGCGAATCACTGTTGGCTCAAGTCAAGACCCAAGTTGCTTAGCAGGACTCATTAAAGGAATCAGTACACGTGTTTGTGACCTGCAATAGACAAGAGCAGTCTATCATAGTTGAAACGCGGTCAGGATTTTGACTTCGACCAAAATAAACCGATCTGTCAGGTTGATTTATTTCGGTACCGTATATGGTGGTAAACTTTTGAATGCTTCCTAGAGCTTCACTTCCACACGATGACAAGCAATGATCTCTCACTCGCACACAAGATTTCAAGATCAACCGCTTCCAACGAGAGACATTCGCTCCAGCCGAATAGCTCTCGAATTGTTCCGGGAGTTTTTCTAGACCCGACAGCTGATACCAAGAGTTCCCATGAGCCACAGAAAAGGATAGCATGGCCAGAAACCGATGGGAATATTGAAGAAGAAAGGTCAACTAGCAAGCTGCAGGCTATTGTCGATGAGCACCGGAGTCTTCGTTCGTGCTCACTTGACCGTGATACGGAGTTCTCATGGAATCGCGGTGCGGTGTTCTTTGTATCATATCTGCTTTTGCTCACGGACATGTTTCGTACAACACTCGCCATTCGCCAAATCGAATACACGCCACTGGAGCCCAGCGTCTTTTCGTCCTTTGGCCCTTACGGATATCCAGTAAACCATGTACTATGGAATGCCACAGCCGACGAAGCCGCGCGAGTTTGGTCGTACAAGTTCGATACGACATCAGCAGGAATTCGATCTGTGGCTCAATTTTTCAATCTTCCGTCTTGGCCGCCCTGTATTGTGTACAAGTTCCACTGCGACGGTCTAATGACCGCGTATCCGATCGTATTTGGCATGCTGGACGCTCTTGTAGAGTCTGTATCGCGGCGCAATGTACAGCGCAAAAGCGACCGCCCCAAGCTCACTCTTCGAACAGAGCTTCATGATTACGATCGCGTGCACGATTACGTTTTACCGTTTATCTTCGAAAAGAAGAAAGTTCGAACCGTTCAGGCGCTTTACTATGACGCGGAGATCGTGGCAAATGAGCGGTTCCAGTTCTGTGGCAGGGGTACGAGCCAACCTTACGCTTGCAGTG
The DNA here is from genome assembly GCA_023337935.1 of Elongisporangium anandrum. NCBI lineage: Eukaryota > Oomycota > Peronosporomycetes > Pythiales > Pythiaceae > Elongisporangium > Elongisporangium anandrum. The sequence goes on from JAADXR010000290.1 coordinate 1,112, forward strand.
ACAACTGGATCAACTTTCAAGTCACATGTGCAGCCCAGAACGCTCCCTGTGTCCAGAGTCGACTCATGTGGAAGGATATTATCGTAAACACCCGAAATTTGGTTCAGGCGTATCCTAATCTGCAAATGGACATGCTTCTGGTTGAAGGCTACGAAGATAGCGGACTTGAGAGCGTTTCAATTCAGGGACGCCAAATGTACGACGTCACAATAGTCACTCGGATTCGCAATTGCACGCAGGGAGCGTCATCCAACACCAGTCAATGTAGAACGATCGCTGTCGACGACTATCGCTACGAAGGCGAGTCGTTGACCACTAATGTAGTGGACTGGTTTTATGTCATCGCTGTGATCCGCATTTTCGGCCAAAGCTATGCGTACCTGCGAATGGTCTTCCTCTTTTTGTGCTGCTATCAATCGCGATCGACTGAGCCTGCATTTATGTGTGCATCAAGTAAAGCACGAATACGAACGACTTTGCGTACCATGTTCACGGTGCCGAGCCAGGTGGTTACCTATGGAAACACGATCACTGTGTTTGCCTACATGATTGCTCACCTTATTGACTCTTCGATTGTCTACGGCGAGGTTTTCGATAAGTTCACGTCTCTTGTGGGCAACTTTCACATCGATATCCCTGTTTTCGTCCGAGTGGCGACCATTTCCATGCGCAGTCTGTGGCTTCTCGCGAGTGTGTTTCACGTTCTCTTGTATTTTCGCACAAGAGGTACTTTGATTCCGACGACCCATGGCATTCCAGGTATTTCAGAGTTTACGATCAGCGCAACGGCTTTCCTAACAGTCTGTGCGCAGTATCGAGCACTTGCCTTCCGCAATACCAACGTTGTCTCTATTATCGAAATATTATCTAGTGACCGAAAGCGCAAGATTCGAACTTCCAGCTACAACAACACTCGGCAGATTGCGTATTTATTGTGTCTCCGAGACACGCTCGACGCCAAATTTCTCCCTGCGGCGTTCTTTGTTGTAACGAGTTGCTCCATTGCGATCTATGGGTTTGTATGGGCTCTCAGCAAATTTAGAATCGTGGCTAAACACGAGCTTACACTCTGGCCACACACGAGTGTCTCATATGCAGCCGGCATGGTCTGGTCAGTGAATGCACTTGTGGTAAGCTGGCACGGGTCTATCGTCACACCAGTGGGTGTAAAGCGGTATTTGCCGGTCAACCCCAGCGCCTCAACGACCAACAGCGTCACCTACAAGGCGGTTGTGTCGATTTATGGCAAAACGTCGTCAGCATTTATCATCGTTAACAACAGCAAAGAAAGTCGTGCGGTCCAAAATTCAATCGTATCTCTTAATGGCAGGAGTCGATCAGTCAGAGCTTCTTTGTTCCTGATGAATTTGACAGTGATGAGCGATCCGGTCGTGCTCTTGCGCTTATACTGGTTTGGCGGGCATGAAATTGGCATCTACCAGTCGACACGAGCTTGCGATCAGCTTTTTTTTCTGCCTATGGCTTTGGAGACATCTGAGCAATTTTGTATGATTGACTTTTCGCGACTAGAGCTGTTGGGAGTTGTCAACACCATGGATCTACCCTGGACGGTGTTACTTCAGTGCGGCTAGCAGAGACTGCTCGTTGCTGGATGGGGTAAAATATGACTACCTTGGCTCTTGTATATATTGTTACTGAGATTCGTATTGTTGGCGCTTTTCTGCGAATGGTCATGTTGTTTTTTTCAGTTGCTACAAAGGCCAATCAAATGACCATGAATATGTGTATGATACTGGTTCCCACCCTACGTACAATTTTCACAGCTGCAAGGCAAGTAAGTCTTCATCATTGGAGCCATCACAACGTTCTTTGCCTACACGATCGTTCACTTAGTCGACACTTCACTTGTTTCCGAAGGGTTTCGACAAATTCACAAGTAAATTTTACGTCGATATCCTATGTTTGTCCGAGTGGTCACTATTTCCATGCGCCGCCGATGGATTCGAACGACTGCGTATGGATTTTTTTCGAACTAGGGGTTGTTGTGGCCCAACGACATAAGGAATCCCCGGTATTCGAGAGTTTTTGCTCAGGACGACAACTTTTATGACTACTTTCGCACACAATCGATGCTGATTACTTATGTTTTGTGATTTCAACGTGGTCTCCATTTTTAATGTTGTATTTAGTGACATAGGGAACAAGAGTCGAGCTTCCAGACACAACAGCATTTGGCACAAGGCGTATTTATTTCGTCTTGGCAACAGCCTAGACGCCAAATTTCTTGCTGCTTTGTTCATCGCTGTGAATGTGTGCTCATTGTGATCTATGCTCTCAGCGTATGGTTTCGTATGAACTCACTTTCTGCACTCGGTTACGCTTGCGCAACATGCAGGCTCTGAGACGGTAAGCTGGATGGTTTTATCGTCACACCTGTGCGATTTAAGTGTCATCTGTAGTACTAGATTAAGCGCGATGTGTGATATGACCTGCATTGCTGAAGAAATTTTACACTTCAATTCAGAAATGTAGTGAATATTCTCAATAAGAATACTTGAAAATTTATCCATGGTGCGGTTGACTTCAAAGTTGACCACGATTCTCAATGTACTAAGAGCTCATATAATCCAGTAAATTGTGATAGAGCAAATGACTACAGTGAGAAACTTGACTTCGACCGCGTCGTCAAGACAAAATATATACGCCATTTTTCTGTGTGTTGTTGTACAGGAATGCTCGAATCTTGCGCCCTCTATCACGTATAACTTCGAAAATCGAGACCACGTTGGATGTATGAAACGATACTGGGCGCAAATGGTGAGGAACTGAGCGTAAATTCGGGATTACCAGGGATACCTTGCGTCGTCGGATCGATACAGACTTTGGTGCTGAGGATCATAATCACGTGGAATACGCCCGGATAAATAGAGGGATTTGGATGTGCAGTTCACCCTCAAGAAAAGTGGATATATCAGACACCTCTTCGTACTCTTCTGTTGTGTGGGTTGCTACAAAGCGCAGCCGAGTGAGCCTGAATTATGTGGGCATCTTATTCGTCACGAATGCGTGCCACGCGGCGCACCACGTGAATGGCTCCGACCCAGGTCGGCTCCTGCTGTGCCTTTCAATTGTGCCATTCGCAGGTATGCGTAGCCTTGGCCATTAATGCGAATCACGAAAAACCATAAAACCAGTGGGCAATATCTGTTGACAATGATTCTCCTTCGTACCAATGGCTGTCGACAGCAATTGACGTACATTGACTGCTGCTAGATGAAGTTCCGTGTGTGCAATTACAAATCCAAGTGATGATTATAACCTCGTCTTGACGTCCGTCCCTGAAGCGAAAGGCTCTCGAGAGACTCATTCGCACATAAGTCAGGCGTCAACTAATCAATAAGTAAGTGAAGAAACCCATTAATACGAAGACTAAATTTGCAAACGATCATTTTTTTCCATCTTGTACGTGTTTTGAACCTTTGAACCACACGGCTTTCTTCGCATTTTTTGGCGAATAATAATGCTGATCCACATTTTCCAAAACGTGGAGATCTGTATAAACCTAATATACCTTACAAACCCAAAAAAAAACATTTTCCGTAACTGGATACGACAGTCACGAATGAAGCGTTTTTGGTTAAAAAGACAGATCGAACACGAAATCCGTTGGGGAAAGGTAGAACTATCATTTGTATGGACCACGCATTGAGAGCTATTCGTTGAAGGAGTTCGGTTGCGTCTCCTCAGCGGTTGAGAAAAACCCTGCTATATTTTGGGGTAATTCATATCTCAAACCCACATTGTTATTAAACTCGCGATTTGATAGCTTTATGATTAGATTTCCTTATTTAGTGTCATTTTTTACTAACACAGGCATGGTTCATTCACTTTCCACTGAAAAATTGAATTGTCTGTATTTCCCTTTACAGTAGGGAGTTCTGTCCTTAGAATTAGCTAAAGTTTCCACTGTGATGACCTTGCTTTCTGCTCATTTGCCCTTGATCTATCGCATTGAAGCTGCATCTTCCACACACAAGAACAATCTCGCTCGATGCAAGCGTTTGTATTACCGGAAGCAGGAGAAACCGTCGCTAATATCACCTATCTTTCACCGCTGGTGCGCGTTAATGATTCATCAAATATAGCGTTTCGTTTAAAACCTACAGGACGCATAGTCAGAGGTTCAAAATGGACGCCAACTTTCCATCGTCCTTTCGATTGAAGTAAACCAAGCAGAAAGACCTGTAATTGGCAAGCCGAAGCGTTTTTTGAGACGATACCGCTCTTAAAGATTGAGCCCAGTAACATGGCGTGGTGGGATTTCTTAGCGTCAAACTGCTGAGCAACTTGTTTTCCGTTACGTGTCCGGAAAACGTAGAGTTCGAAATAGCGTCCAAGCTCTCTGTTTTCGGAACATCGAGAACAGTTTCTTCGTTCGAATTCAACGGTCAGGCCTAATTTGAGCCTTTCGGGCTTCCAAACCCAAGCCGACTGAGGTGACGACGGAAACAGGAACAGAAGGAGGCACCCCAGTCGTCTATTTTCCTCCGATGCCATGCAGGGCGATTCTGCTGAAACAGCGATTGAAGAAACATTGATAGGCAGAATTGATGTGTAGCGGACGACTGAATACATTGTTGGATCACAATCTATCGTCCCATGTATTGATCACACTCCTCCTGGTCTTGATAGCAGCGCTGGAGTTGCTGAAGTACCAGCTGCGATAGATCACACTCCTCAGGAATTTACTCAGATCAAGGAGTATTCGTTGCGTGCAGTTCTCGAGCACCATCGAAAGTTTCGAACAAGCTCACTGGATCGAGATACAGAGTTCTCTTGGATTCGAAGCGCCGTGTTTCTGTTCTCGTATCTGCTTTTACTCACGGACATGTTTCGGACGGTGATCACAACTCGACGCGTCGAGTTCGCAGCTCTGGAGCCCAGTGTCTTCTCGTCGTTTGGCCCATACGGATATCCAGTGGTCCACATTCCTTGGAATGCCACCACCGAGGAGTCAGCCAGAGTCTGGTCGTACAAGTTTGATACGACATCTGTTGCGATTCGATCGGTGGCCCAATTCTTCAATCTCTCATCATGGCCATCTTGTATCGTGTACAAGTTCCACTGCGAGGGAGCAATGCTTGGATATCCGACGGTATTTGGCATGTTGGATTCGCTTGTAAATTCAGTGGCGCAGAGAAAGGTGAGATACAGAGATGAGCGTCCGAGCGTCTCTCTTCGAACGGAAAACGTTTACTACGATCGCTTGAATGAGTCTGTTCTCCCATTTTTCTTCCTGGCTAAAAAGGTTCGAACGGTCCAAGCGCTTAACTACGACATGAAGACGGTGGAAGATGAACGATTCCAGTTCTGTGCCAGGGGTATACTCAACTGTACATTTGTGGCGATAACGGATCAACTTTGAGTTAACGTGCGCTCCTCAGAACGCTCCTTGCTTGGAAAGTCGACTCATATGGAAAGATACCATAGCCAACACTCGTAATTTGGCCAATGCGCATACTAGATTTCAAATGGACATGCTTCTAATCGAAGGATACGAAGATCGTAGAGCTCCAAGTCTGTCGCTTCAGGGAGACCAGCAGTACGACGTCACAGTGATCACTCGTATTCGCAATTGAACCCATGGAACGTGGTGGAGTGGTACTACGTCATTGCTTCAATTCGACTTGTTAGACAAAGCTACGCTTACTTGCGAATGACATTTCTCTTTCTCGCATGCTACAAAGCTCGATCTGCTGATCCTGAATTTATTCACGCTTCACATTTGACGAGATCCCGAGCAGCATTGCGCACAATGTTTACTGCTCCGAGTCAAGTCGTCACCTACGGAAGCATGGTAACCGTATTCGCATACACGATCGCCCACCTTATTGACTGCTCCATGGTGTACCAAACAGTGTTTGAGGTGTTTGCCTCTCTTGCAGGCAAAGTCTACTTGGACATTCCGCTCTTCATCGAAGTAGGTACTGTGTCCATGCGCACTCTCTGGCTTCTAGCAACAGTACTGCATATGATCCTTTTCCTGCGAACAAGAGGCTGTTGCGTTCCGACAACCAAAGGAGTCCCAGGAGTCTCGGAGATCACACTCACTACAACAGCCTTTCTGACCATCAGTGCTCAGTTCCGATCACTTTCGTTCCGAAATTCCAACGTGGTCTCCGTCCTGGAAATGGTGCCGCGCAGCATTCGCACATCTCGATACAACAACATGCGGTCTATGGCGTATATATATTGTCTGGGAGACACGCTTGATGCCAAGTACCTCACGGCATGTTTCCTTGTCGTGACACCCTGCTCTCTCTTCCTGTACGGGATTGTGCGGCTTTTCAGCAAATTGAAGTACATACCGGTCCACGAACTAACGCTGTGGCCACACACGATCGTTTCGTATGGTGCTGGTACGCTTTGGCCTGTGAATGCACTTATGGTGAGCTGGCATGGCTTTATCGTTACACCAGTGGGCGTCAAGCGATATCTGCCGGTGAATCCAACCTCCGATTTCAAGAAGAAAAACTCCATCTACATGGCTCGCACATCAAACCACGGGAAAGTCACCACAACATCGTTCATCGTCAGCAAAAGCGAAGAGAGTCGAGTAATTCAGAACTCCATCGCGTATCTTGAAGGTCGAAGCTCAGCAGTTAACGCTACTTTATACCTGATGAACCTGATCGTGATGAGTGATCCGATCGTGCTTGGTCGCATGTACTGGTTTGGAGGCACTATCGGCATTTACCGATCAACGCAATATTATGATCAGCTCTTCTTTCTGCCATTGGAAATTGAGAAATCAGAGCAGAATTTCAAGATCGATCTTTTCCAGATGGAGCTATTGGGTATTGTCAACTCCATGGATCTGCCCTGGGACGATCTGCTCCACTACGGATAGTTTACATACATTAAAATGCATTAGTTGTCCATAATACATACCTTACCACTCAACTCTGTCATTTTTTTTAATTTTGAAGTGACTCGATTGATGATTTCGTTCCAAGCAACTCTATCGTATTATTTAACCACTTTTTGCCACGTGGCCACACTCTAAAGTGCACAATATGCAGCCAATATCCACCGACCGTCGGAATTGGTTTCAATTGTCCAGAATTAGAACGCCTTTTCTGGCAACCTGTTCGTTCTCGAAATGATCAACTAGTCGGAATCGGTTTCGATTGTCCAGAATTAGAGCGCCTTCTCTAACGTGTTCGGACTTGAAATGGTCAACAAGTCTCCTCACCCCCGCAAGATTCTGCAAGACCAACTAACTGTCTTTGTCTCAAGCCGTGCGCGTCTGACTAACGCGTCAGCCATTGCTATAATAGCAGCTGATTATACTCTAAGTGCCACAGAGCTACTGAAAATGGCGTCACTGTCACCGAGAGACTCGTCTAAAGGTGAAGCAAGGTCGGCTCCACTGCAAGTAACGCTTGATTATTACCGAGAACTTCACTGTTGCTCCCTTGACCGCGACACGGAATTCTCTTGGATTCGTAGTGCGGTGTTCCTCGTGTCTTATCTGCTTTTGCTTACGGACATGTTCCGCACGACACTAGCCATTGGCCAAGTCCATTACGCGCAAGTGGAGCCCAGCGTCTTCATGTCTTTTGGCCCGTATGGCTACTCCCTAGCTCATATGCTCCGAAATGACACAAGTGATGAAACAGCGAGCGTTTGGGCTTACAAGTATGATACAACATCGGTAGCGATTCGAGCGGTGGCTCGATTCTTCAATCTATCATCGTGGCCTCCGTGCATGGTGTACGAATCTCAGTGCGAAGAAACCACGATTGGATATCCGATAGTAATTGGTATGCTGGACTCGCTTGTAGAGTCAGTATCACAGCGCAAGGTGAAACGCAAGGACGAGCGTCCAGGAATCACACTTCGCACAGAGAACGTTTATTATGATCGTCTGCATAACTATATATTCCCATTTTTCTTTGAAACGAAGAAAGTTCGAACCGTCCAAGCGCTTTACTACGACATGGAGACCGTGGCGAATGAGCGATTTCAGTTTTGCAGCAGAGACTCCAGCCAACCTTATGTTTGTGGTGACAACTGGACCAACTTTGAAGTCACGTGCGCATTGCAGAATGCTCCCTGTACCAAAAGCCGAACCATTTGGAAAGATATCTTGATCAACGCAAAAGATTTAGCAAAAGCGAATCCTGATCTGGAATTGGACATGCTTCTGGTCGAGGGATATGAAGATCGTGGTCTTGGCAGTCTTTCACTTCAGGGACGCCAGCAATTTGACATCATAGTTATCACAAGAATTCGCAATTGCACTCAAAGAGCAAACAGCAATCTGTGCACGACAGTCGCTGTCAATGACCATCGATACGAAGGAGAGACGCTTTCCACGGACATAGTGGACTGGTATTATGTCATTGCCTCGATTCGCATCGCTGGCCAAAGTTATGCATATCTGCGAGTGATTCTATTCTTTATGTGCTGCTACAAAGCGCGATTAGCTGAACCTGAATTTCTTCACGCATCGAATGCAGCACGGATACGAGCGACATTGGGTACCATATTTACGGTTCCAAGCCAGGTTGTTTCTTACGGGAGCATGATACATGTTTTTGCCTACACAATTGCCCATCTAATCGACTCCTCGATTGTATACGCTGAGGTCTTCGATAGATTCACGTCTCTTGTGGGAAAATTTCACCTTGATATCCATCTCTTCATCCGAGTGGCGACTATTTCGATGCGCAGTATATGGGTTCTCGCGACAGTGTTCCACGTGCTCTTGTTTCTACGCACCAGAGTGTGTTTCGATCCACTTTCAAAAGGTATCCCGAGTATTCCAGAGTTTATGCTAAGCGCAACAGCCTTCCTCACTATTTGCGCCCAGTATCGATCGATTTCTTTCCGTGATTCCACCGTAGTCTCCATTCTGGAAGTTATTCCTAGTGGTAGAGGACGCAAAATTCGATCTTTCCGCTACAACAACACTCGACAGATGGCGTATTTATTTTGTCTTGGTGACACCCTCGATGCCAAAACTCTCTCCGCATCGTTCTTTGTTGTGACTGTCTGTTCCTTCATAATCTATGGCATTTTATGGGTTCTCAGCAAATTGAGGATTGTGGCTCCGTACGAACTTGGTCTATGGCCTCATGTAATTGTCTCGTATGCGGCTGGCACTCTTTGGCCCCTGAACGAACTCATGGTTAGTTGGCACGGTTTTATCGTTATTCCCGTGGGGGCTAAGCGACATTTCTCAATAAGGCCCATGGATTCCTCGACTGGAAAATCCGCGCACGTGGCGGTGGTTTCGAGCAACTGTAAAAATACGTCGACATCGTTCATCGCCAGCAAAAGTAAAGAAAGCCTTGTCATCCAAAACTCAATCGCATATCTCGATGGCAGGACTCCAGTGGTCAACGCTACGTTATATCTAATGAATCTGACAGTATTGAGCGACCCAATCGTACTCGTGCGCTTATACTGGTTTGGTGGACAAGAAATTGGGATTTACCGGTCGTTACGTAATTTCGATCAGCTGTATTTTCTTCCCTTTGGTGCGGAAAACCCTGCGCAAATTTGTATGATCGACTACTCGCAGATAGAGCTATTGGGCGTTGCGAACACCATGAATCTACCTTGGACGATTTTGCTACAGTGTGGCTAGTATGGAATACATTGAAGTTACTGGTTGTAATCAATATTAGTGCTTCTCAGAGGTGTGATGGTAGTGAGTTTATCTGGCTCATTCTTTTTTTTTAATCATCTGAGTTTGTGCAGTAGCTCTTCATACGAGTCGGGACCATTTCCATGCGCAGTCTCGGTTCTTCACTTCATCACCTTCCTGCGCCGACTGGTTCCGATCACCAAAGGCATCCCAGGCATCCCCGAGTTTACGCTGAGCGCCACAGCCTTCCTCACCATCAGTGCGCACTTTCGATCGCTCTCGTTCCGGAACGCAGACGTCATTTCGATTCTGGAAGTCGTTCCCAGCGCTAAAATCCGCAATATTCGTGCAGGCCGATACGACAACACCAAGCACTTGGCCTATTTGTTCTGCCTCGGAGACTCGTTCGACGTCAATTTCCTCACTGCGTCGTTTCTTACAGTGACTGCGATCTTAATATTGATCTATGGCTTCATGTGGATTCTTCACAAGTTGAGAATCGTCAATAGCTATGAACTCACGCTCTGGCCGCACACGATCGTATCGTATGCTGTTTGTGCGCTTTGGCCTGTGAATGCACTCATGGTGTGTTGGCATGGCTTCATCGTCACTCCTGTTGGCGTCGAGCGCTATCTGCCGGTGGATCCAACTAACTTCAAGAAGAAGAACTCCATATGGTCGCGACTTGGGAAAATGAAGGCGACTTCTCTCATTGTGAACAAAAGCGAAGAGAATCGTGTGATCCAGAACTCGATCGCGTACTTGGATGGCCGGAGTTCAGCGGTGAATGCCACATTATACCTGATGAACCTGATAGTCATGAGCGATCCGATCGTTTTGAGCCGCTTGTACTTTTTCGGAGGCCAGGAGATCGGCATCTATCGGTCCACGCGATTTTATGATCAGCTGTACTTTCTTCCGTTGGAGATTGAAAAATCCGAGCAAAATTTCAAGACCGATTGCTTGCAGATGGAACTTGTAGGAGTCGTGAACACAATGGGTCTGCCGTGGATTGGCCTGCTTCAGTATGGTTAAGCCCGTTTGGAACACCAACCTTTCGTTCTGCCCTGCTCAATGCCTGGATGATTGGTTGGAATGCTCGATAAAGCGGCGTTCTTTGACGTCTGCTGTCATGGAAGTCACCCTGAGGCTGATGGGTGAGTCGTTCCGGTGCTTCTAGAGTATCTGCTTTTTGGGTTCATTTGGGAAATTAATGACCTAGACCTAGTGACATACATCCAACAAAACAGGCATGGCGTGTGGCTCATGGTGCATAGCAGAGAAGGAATACATTCGGAGCAGTAGACATCCAGCTCTCACTTTTGAATCAGCTTGACCACCGTCATGAGCCCGCCGACGCCAACAGGAGGCATCTACTACGCTCGCCAAGGAACTGGTGCTGTCACGGGGAGATGGCTCGCAGGTATCTGCGACGGGTGTTGGGGCGATTGCTCCAGCTGCTTGGTACCGACATTTTGTCCATGCGTGGGCATTGGCGAAGCAGCAAGAACGGTCTCAAGCGAACGTTCGGCCATTTGCTTGGGTTTGACGTGTGGCCTTCTACTACTCGGCAGCTTCGTGTCGGACGTGCTCTTCGTGGCGGAAGGTATAAGCGACGAAACCAGGATTGCGTACGGCTACAAGTGGGGGCACTACGGCATATACCGTGAGCCCTACACCAAGGTAGTCTACACCTTTGCCGTCATCTCGATCGTATGTTCTGCCGTCTACGTGATCGTCCTCGCAAGATTCCGGTCCTCTCTCCGGAGCACTCTCCAGCTCCCAGGAACCTGCTGCTGCGATTGCTGCTTGTCAGTGTTCTGCTCCTGCTGCGTGGTGGCGCAGATGCGAGCGCATGTCAAACGTAGTGTTACTGACACTCTGCCAGCCTATCCAGGGCGCTAGTTCGGTACAAGCTCCAGTTCAGGACTCCTGGAGTTCGTTAATCACGCGCTGCCTGATAATTGCGTTCGGATTAAGAATAAATGTCGACCAATTGCGTTTGCCTCATCATTATTCTATACTTTAAAAACTTATTGAAGTATTTTAATTCCTGCACTCATTCTGGGTACAATACTGAGCAGAGGTGCGAGCAATACATTGAGGGAAGAACAAGTGCGGGATGCTGCTGGCGCTACTGTACGCCAGTGGCGCAAGTTTGCGCATCTTCATATGGAAAGGGAAGGAAGCGGATCAACCCGCCTACTCACTTTCCAACCAGCCCGACCAAAGCCATGAGTCCGCCAACGCCTGCAGGAGGAGCATACTCCTCCCACCAAGACGCAGGCGGAGCTGTCGTCAAGGGCAAATGGCTCGCAGGAGTCTGCGACGGGTGTTGCGACGACTGCTGCAGCTGCTTGGTACCGACGTTTTGTCCATGCATTGGTATCGGCGAAGCTGCAAGCGCTGTCTCAAGCGAAGGCTCGGCACTCTGCTGGGGCCTAACGTGCGGTCTTCTGATATTCACCACCATCGTCTCGGACGGGCTCTTCGCTGCGAAAGGCATAACCCAAGACAGCGGATGGAAGTACTATTCCGGGTACGGCTACTACCACTACGACAACGGCATCAAGGTTGTGTACACGTCCGCGGTCATCTCGGTCGTTTCAGCGCTCTCCTATGCGATGGTGGTCGCAAGCTTCCGCACCTCGTTCCGGAGCAAGCTCCAACTTCCAGGCGACGGCTGCTGCGACTGCTGCCTGTCACTGTTCTGCTCCTGCTGCGTGGTGGCGCAGGTGCGAGCGCATGTCAAGCGCAGTGCCGCTGCGAACGTGGACACCCTGCCAGCGTATCAAGTGAACTAGGAGCAAGTATGACGCATGTGAATAACATTAGTGCGCAGTGAACATGTCGAGCGTACATTATTTCCTCAAAATGATAGAAACACAAGCATTGTGTCTCTCAGACTCTGGATAAGTTTTAAGTGCTGTCTGATAGTTATAAGTTTGAGTGAAGTAAGTCTGAACCCAAGCTCTGGATCTGCATTGGTCCAGCTGGAATCAGCGAATGCGGTTGGGAATGATGAGGAGTGGAATGGCTTTCATGTGTGCGCTGCAACTTCTGTTCAGTGGCAAGGGAGTTCATCCAATCAACATGCTGTATGTTTTTAGGCAATGTAGCAAAATGAATGTGGGTACAAAACGTCTGCTACATGTACCCTGTACTTATTGACCCTAGCCCTTATCCACCAGCTCTGTTCTGTAAGAAGAAGCGCAATGGCGTGATGACCGTCATGCTCAAGGAGCAGATGTGTGGCTGTCGTTGCTGTTCTCCAGTGGCGCATGTGTGCGCATCTGCATATGGTACCGAGGAGCTTCGGGCGGCTGACACTGGACTCACTTGCCAACTTCCGCCATGAGTCCGCCAACGCCGAACGAAGGGCCGTACTGCGCCCACCAAGACATCGCAGTCAAAGGGCGATGGCTCGCCAGTGTCTGCGACGGGTGCTGCGAAGACTGCTGCAGCTGCTTGGTGCCGACGTTCTGTCCCTGTGTGGGCATTGCCCAAGCAGCACGAGCCATCCTGAGTGAAGATGCAGCTTATTGCTGGGGCTTGGTGTCTGGTCTTCTGCTGGTCTGCAGCCTCGTGTCGGACGCGCTCTTCGGCCTGACGGGAATCCATATAGACACGAGCTCCGAGTACAACTATTCGTGGGGCTACTACAACGACAACCGCGAGTTCAGGATCGTCTACACCTTCGCAGCCATCTCGGTCGGCTGTGTGATACTCTACGTGATCGTCCTTGCATGCTTCCGGTCCGCGTTCCGGAGCAAGCTCCGCCTCCCAGGCGACTGCTGCTGCGACTGCTGCGTATCAACCTTCTGCTCCTGTTGCGCTGTGGCTCAGATGCGAGCGCACGTCAAGCGCAGTCACGTGGACACTCTGCCAGCATATCGAGCGCATTAAGCTTATGAAATACACTGGAACTAATTAATCTGGACTCGTTCTGGGTACAACCACTCTAGAATGGGAAGAGCGCAATTGGTGATGGTGTCCTACTAAACGACTGTTGGTGCTATTGTACAGTACGCCAGTGGCGCATGCAGGCGCATCTTCATATGGTAAGAGAAGGAAGCGGATCAACCCACTGCCCACTCACTTTCCAGCCAGCTTACCACCAGCCATGAGTCCACCAACCCCCGCAGAAGGAGCTTACTCCTCCCACCAAGACGCAGACAGAGCTGTCGTCAAGGGCAAATGGCTCGCAGGAGTCTGCGACGGCTGCTGTGATGACTGCTGCAGCTGCTTGGTACCGACGTTTGCCCATGCGTGGGCATTGGCCAAGCAGCAAGAGCGGTCTCAAGCGAAGGCTCAGCATTCTGTTGGGGCCTAACGTGCGGCCTTCTTGTGTTCATCACCATCGCCTCGGACGTGCTTTTCGCTGTGTCCGGCATAACCAAAGTGACCAAGTACTGGCGCGGGGAATACAGGCCCGTACCCGGCCATGTCGGCATACAATCCAACAGCTACAGCGAGACCTCCATCAAGATCGTGTACACGTTCGCCATCATCTCGGCCATCTCCGCGGTTTTCTATGTGATAGTGATCGCAAGCTTCCGCACCTCGTTCCGGAGCAAGCTCCAACTTCCAGGCGACTGCTGTTGCGACTGCTGTACGTCGATCTTTTGCTCCTGCTGCGTGGTGGCGCTGCGCAGGTGCGAGCCCATGTCAAGCGCAGTGCCGGTGCGAGTGTGGACACTCTGCCAGCGTATCGAGTGAACTAGGAGCAAGTACCGTACGAATGAATCCACTTCCTGTGCATTGGCTTGAGATAGACACTAGATAACAGACGATAGCAAGTGAACATGCGAGCGAATTGGCATTGAAACACATATATAAACGCCCTTGTGCAGACTGCGGAACCGTTCTCTCCTAGTTCCCGGTGTACGGAGGCAGCGTGTCCACGTCATCGCTCATGTCGCCGCCGCGCTTGGTGTGCGTGCGCATCTGGGCCACGACGCAGCAGGAGCAGAAGACGGACAGCAGCAGGTCGAGACCGCAGTTGCCTGGGATGGCCATCTTCGAGCGGAACACGCTGCGGAAGGCCGTGAGACCGAGCAGGTAGAGCACGATGCAGACCCACAAGATGATGAAGTACGTGTACGAAGTCGTCTCCGTGGAGATGAGGACGTAGTAGTAGTTCCATGTGTCATAGATGTAGTCGTAGTAGTAGTCGTACCCGTAGTAATACTCGGTCTTCTTGCCGCTGGTCGCGAAGAGGATGCAGAAGATGTAGTCGCAGAGCACGAGGACTCCGAAGACAGCACCGACCAAGAGAGCCTGCGACCGGTTCATGATGCTACTTGCAGCCTCACTGATGCCCACGCACGGGACGATGGTGGGCACGAGGCAGCTCAGGCACGAGTCCGAGCAGCCACCGAAGACGCCCACGCGCCAGTCGCTGTCGACCTGCGCGTTGTCGTCCACGTGCACGACGTACGGGTCTTGGGGTGAGGGCATGGCGTTCGCTTCCTTGGACATGGTGGAGTTGGAGTCGGTCGGTATAAGACGGAGGTTTGGATAATGAAAAGGGTGTTGGAGGGGTCGAAAGGTGGATTTTGCTAGAGAGTAGAGACAGTGGCACACTCTAAACTGTCGTGATACTGAACGCATCGCCATCTCCCTGTCCCAGAGGATTCCTTCTTCCGATCGGACGGGTCAGTTGGTTTAAAGAGGGATGCGCAATCCAATCGCCTGTTCCTCCACCGGACCATATGGGTTGTAACACAAAAAGGGGTTCAGATAGAAACAGAGGCGGTGGTTTTCTGTTCCAAAGACATGGCTGGAGTGATTTGATGTCATGTGGAACAGGCAGTGGATACATAGGATGTGGAACTATAGTTACCGCTTGTAAACCCACCCATGCAACAAACGATACGGTTGAGGAATCCCACATAACGAACGCGCTAATAAATAAGAACATTAAAACTGCTATAGAAACGGACATGGACTTATCAATACTTGAGCTTTGTATGGTTCTGTGTTCCCAAAATATTATGCCCTAAGCCTGAACCCACCGCACCCAACACGACAGACGAAACAACTCTGAAGGCAGCGTTCTCCATTCCGAGGCAAGCTTTATACTGCGTAAGACACTTCAAAGGCGGTATTTGTTAATCACAGTCTTTGAAACAAATGCAGAAGAGAATTCAAGCCTGTAAAATGTCACTGGAATTGTTGCTTTCACGGATCTATGATGACTCAAGCACCACCTATACACTCGTAAACACGTATTAAGTATACGGTATACAGTATCTATCAAATCGTTGAATATCGTTTATTGGAGGTATTAATAACTGACACTGTTATTAATACGTCTAATAAACGATATTCAACGATTTTTTATACTACATTGTTGTATGCGTTAATGACACTCAAACGTATATTCACCCGATTACAGGTCTATATGCTCAGGCAATGCACAAACGACAGGATTTTCATACTGTTCTACAAGCCCCTATCCTCATGAACCGACCGATGGGCGTGAACGTGGACGGCCAGGCTGTGCAGGCGGGCAGGCGCGGCGCCACAGCCGGCTTCCTGGGCGTGGACGCGTCCAGAGCGCTCTACTGCGGCCTGCATAAGAGCGAGTGCCAGTGCGGCACGTGCGACGGCCGCTGTGGACCGGAGGACGGCTGTCCCTGCGTGGCGTGTCAGGTCGCTCTGCTGCGTCGCGACTCGAGCGTCGGCACCAACGTGGACAACCGCCCAGTCTTCCGTGGCACGGACCCCAAGTCCATCTACTGCGGCCACTTGGCTGGCGCCTGCAAGTGCGGCACCTGCGATGGTCGATGCGGCCCCAGCAACGGCTGCCCCTGCGACGCCTGCGTGGCCTATGTGCTGGGCCAACGCGCGTCCGTACGGAACGACCTGAGCGCTCCAGCGTGGAAGGGCGACAGCGGCATGGGCGGCTTCTTGAACATGCCTGCCACGCAGCTCTTCTACTGCGGCCGGCTTGTGAACGAGTGCCGATGCGGACGCTGCGACGGCCGCTGCGGCCCCAGCAACGGCTGCCCGTGCTCGTCCTGCCTCGTGCTCTACCGCCTCAGCTCCGCTCCAGTGCTGAAGAACCTGGACGGCGTGTCAGTGTGGCTGGGATCCAAAGGGCAGGCTGGTGATGCCGGACTGGCAGCTTCGTCCATGTACTACTGCGGACGGAGGGGCGTGAAGCAGTGCGGCTGCGGCAAGTGCCCCGACCAGCGGTGCGGCCCCACGGACGGCTGCCCATGCAACGCCTGCCTCGCGATGGTCTCCATAAGCAACGCCAGAGTCGTCAAGTCCATACTCAAGACCCGCGAGTCGTCTATGGGGTTCCACGCCTTGACGCACAAGATCCTGTTCGCCGCCATCTCTCGGGACCGATGCGACATCGTCGACGCCGTCCTGTCGGTCTCTGCGTTCAACGTGAACTCCATGACCAGCGACGGCCTGCCTCTGCTCTGCGCCGCTGTCAAGAGCGGCCGCGTGAAGATCGTGGAGCGGCTTCTAGCAGCCGGCGCGATGCCTGACCTCAAGTGCCGGTCGGGCGAGACGCCACTGTACTTGAGCATTTCGCTTGGCCAGTACAACGTGGTTGATCTGCTGCTCAAGAACAAAGCGGATCCCAATCTCGCATGCACGACTGGCCAATCGCTCTTCAATAGCATCGCTATTAGAACGCTAACGCCTCTACACGTGGCCGCGATCGAGAACCACGAGCAGATCGTTCGTCAATTGATCATGGCTGGGGCGAACCCGACGCTGCGATGCTCTCTAAGCAAGATGCCGTGCGAGTGGGCGAAGCCATCAAGCGAACTGGGCGTCTTTCTCGCCCAGTATACTCAAATGTACATCTTCGACGAGGCAGTGAGCAAGATCTTGAGCCAAGGTTTCGCGACGCTGCAGGAACTCGAGCATCTCAGCTCACTCATTACGAATGTATACGACCTGCGCGTGGTTTACAGCATCGGAAACGCTATGTATGTGAGCCAGGCGCTAAGGCATGTGGAGCTTGATAGGATACTGTCCAAGGCATTCGAGCGCGCGATCGTTGGCAAACTGATTGAGAGTCATCGATCTGCTGGATTCTTCTGCATGATACTTGACTATTGTGCCCGAAGCCGACTGATCACGAAGGCCGAGTATACAAACTACAAGTCCAACGCGTATGGATACCTACTGAGCCAGCACGACTTTGAGCAGACTATGAAAATCAGAAACGAAATCCATCAGATTCAATGGCAGCTCTCGATGAACGAAGAGCGACTGCCTAAAGTACAGACGCAGATCAAGCAAGTCATCAGTGCCTACCAGAATCTGCAGCAGTGCAGACTAACTTTCTGTGAGGGTATGGAGCTGAACCAGGCCAAGCAGAAATGTGCGTTGAAGCTCATCGCCGTGGCTCGCGTGTTCGTCTACGATTGCTTTGATCACGGCATCGATCTTGCAAGCCCAGTCGAATTACTGGGGGCCACTGTCAACTCCGGCAGCGTGGATACATTCATGGACAGCGACTGGAGTGAAGTTGTCTTGACTTCTGAGGCAGTCGCTGTGCTGGAAAGGGCAAGCGTCAAGTCGTCGGAATTTATTGCCATGCTTCGAGCTGCGATCATATCTACGGATCAGGTTTGGTCTGTGGATGGATTGTCAAATCCTACTGCTTCTTTTTCAATTAGTAAAGCTAAGCCACGACAACCAGCGATACTATCGGAGATTTTACTCGAAATTACGAAAGTGCGAATGCGGGAAGTAAGTGTGAACGAACTGGATGAAATCTTTGCAGCAAGTGCGAGTGCGTCCGAGCCTCAGGGAACAGTTGATCAACACGTTCCAGCTCCTCTCAGCTCGACGCGCGAATCAGCTGAGCTTGTATTCTTGGAAGATATCGACCGACTGCTCTACCACTCGGCCATCCAGTGTTCGAATGGCCATCTCAGTGAGTTTAGAGATATGGTGCGCGAGATTGAGATGGACGAAGACGAACGAAACATCAATGAGCTCGCAGACGTGCAATACTCCGACGGCACTTGTGGTCATCTCTCTCCGCTTGAGTACGCGTGCCACTTGGGTTACGCGGACATTGTCAAGTACCTACTCGATCGCGAGGACGTTGTGAAGACCATGAGACGCGGCAGCTATTTTATCAAAGCGAAGCGAAGGCAGCAATTGCTGGATGGTGTAACTGCGGCCAAGGAGCATGAGCCAGCAACAAACATTGATTTTAGCAAAAGAGCTTGGGGGTGAGCGATTGGATGGTTTTGGATCTCTGGTTGCAGAAACATAGAGTTGCCAATCGAAGAGTGAGACGAACGAAGGTCTGAAATTGACGATCTACAGTACTGGGCTCCCCATTTTTTCAAGTCATGCTTCGTTAAAGCTTCGGCCAGTTTTGATATCGATCGAAGCATCAACTTTTCAAGCAAAGTATTGATTTGAACCAAGAGATGCCGACCCCATCCAGCGAAGAAACGCCTTTAACGCCCAGAAATCTATACAGGATCGCTGCGGCACCACGGAGGCTTGCAGACTGCAGCTGCTTCGTACCAACATTCGTCCCGTGCATAGGAATCGCTGAGGCGGCGCGCGCCATCATGGACAGATCGTCTGCTACCGCATTGGTCATCTTCTTCGGCATCCTCGTGCTCGGAATTTATGTGTTGAGTTCGATATTTGGCGCGACAGGTTCAACAGAGACGACTTACAAGTACGAGTTGGTCTATGACGGGCACGAATGACTACGTCTACGTCGAGGTCACGACTGGCGTCTCTTATACCTTTGGGATAATCGGATCTGTGTGCTGCGTGGACTGGATTGCAGACATCCACACGCTGTCAGAGACGCCTCGCAGAGCGTGAGATGAAACCTCTGTCTTCCTTTGATGCGTGATATTGATCAACCCTGCAGTAATTTACGTTGCGCTGATCTTGTGGTGCTGCCTTCACTGAACCGTTGCTCATTTTGGAAAATCCAGTCTGACCAAACCTTTGAGATCCGCACATACAGTAAGAATTTCTGGCAGCGCGACAACGATGCAGGAGCAGACAGGAGCAGAGAAGCTAAGCTATTCTTCTAGCACGTGAGGCAGCGCTCGTACTCCAGTTGGTGGTACAGTGAAGTTTGAATTTCTGATCCGGTTCCGCGATTCCGATTCTGATACCGGCCCTTTGCTCCCATTGTACCCAAAATCGACACCCAGCAGCACCGCATATGATCCCACGTTGTACGTGAATGGGTCATCGTCAACACAATGGACGACCGAAGAGACTTGATTTTCCAGCGCCGGTCCCACAGGATGAATTTCGATTCAGTCGCCAATTTTCCAGTCTCAGGGCAACGCAATGGAGGAACCGTCTCCCATCACCACCTCCAAGACACCCATCCAGACTGGGAACTCGTATGCCGCACAAGTGGACCATGACACTGACGTTGGTGTCTGGCACGTTGAGCTCTGCGGCGGATGCTGCGACGACTGCTGCAGCTGCGTCATCCCGTGGCTCGTCCCCTGCATAGGAATCACTGAAGCTGCGCGTGCTGTCACGGACCGATCGTCTGCCACCGGACTGGGCATTTTCTTCGGCATCCTCGTACTCGGAATCTATATAACGGACGCGGCATTGGGCGCAAGGGGTTCAACCACGGAGACATCGTTCGAATACGAGTCGTATTACGACTACTGGACGCACTCGTACGACTACTACTACGTCGAAGTCACAACCGAAGTCGTTCCTTACACCCTTGTGGTCATCGCATCCGTTTGCAACGTAGTCTACTGGATCGGCCTCTTGGTCTTCCGTGGGTTTTTCCGTGGCAAGCTCCAACTCCCAGGCAACTGCTGTTGCGACTGCCTTGCGACGTTCTTCTGCTCCTGTTGCGTGGTGGCGCAGATGCGCACGCACGTCAAGCGCAGCGAGGCGATGGCGGCCGTCGACACGCTGCCAGCGTATCGAGAAGTTTGAGTGCATTGTAGCTGCGGCAGTCGATGATCGAGGAGTAGAATTCGTGTCGAGCTGATAATACAACGTAGCCTTTGTGTGAATGGGCTTGTCCATAGCAGTATCAAATAGCCATGTCTCTACACAGCAACTGAAGCGGCAGGAACATCTTGCTGGATTCGGAGCCTCTGAACCCCAAAATTAAAAACGGCTGCACCTTTTGCTCCCATTGTACCCATAATTAAAGATCCACTGGTGATGAGACCTGGACACAGAGGGATTCGTCTTGCGTTCGCCCCATTCGCCAATTCACCAGCCCAATGGAAGAACCATCGCCTACGAAGCCCCACCAGACCGAGATCCCGTATGCCCCTCACGTGGACGATGGAGTGGCCACAGACGTTGGTGCCTGGCGCGTTGGGCTCTGCGGAGGATGTTGCGACGACTGCTGCAGCTGCTGTGTTCCGACGTTCGTGCCGTGCGTGGGTCTCAGCGAAGCCGCGTCTGCCATCACCGACAGATCAACTGCGACCAAACTGACCTTCTTCTTCAGCATCCTCGTCCTCGTGAACTATATCGTGGGTACGATCGTGTTCATCAAGCGTCTGGACACCAAGACGAGCTACGACTACCACTACTATGCAGGAATGTACTACGGCTATGAAGACACGACGAAGAAGATCCCAGTCTTCTTACTGGCAATCTACATCACGTGCAACATTCTCTACTGGATCAGCCTCTGGTTCTTCCGCGACGCATTCCGCCACAAGTTGCATCTCCCAGGTGACTGCTGCACGGACTGCCTCACGACTCTCTTCTGCTCCTGCTGCGTGGTGGCGCAGATGCGCACGCATGTCAAGCGCAGTGAGATGCAGTCGGGCGTGGACATTTTGCCAGCGTATCGCGAAGTTTGAGTGACTTACTCACTCGATGGCATTATTCATTTCAGCCAACACTGCAACCAGGTGTAAGTGTCAGAATATATCACGCATGATTGCTAAAGTGATCTGCTCTTGGGTGCCACGGCCTGCCTTATAAGATCTAATTTTCAGACTGGAGCTGACGATGAAACGAAGAGAATCAGCACTACAACGTACGGTGATCAAGCTTTGATAGAAATAACACCTGCAGAGGCATTAGGAAGGGCGATCATCTACGCAATACCATGGAGATCCGGGCACGAATGCTTGCTCTTAGAGTCCCAGCTTCTGGTACGACGAGAGTCTCAATTGGTCGCGATGTAGATGACGACATACAAGAGCGTACAGTATGTTGAAGTTGCCAGTGAGGATTTCGGTAAATACCGGTATTTTCAACCCATGCAAGGGTTAGGACTCACAGAATAGCCATCAAACACAGTCTAATTGAGCCAAGCGTGTCTGTTTTACAGCACTCTACAGTAGCCAAATTGACGTACTAATGAGCCTCAGAGCAGTGGGACCTTCTTATATGGCTTTACAGTACATCATGGGTTCAGATCAATGTAGGTTCATGATAAACCTGTGTGCAAAGATTGAAGAGCCTCCACCTCGCTGAGTCGCGCTGCGGACGCCCGCAATTTCGTTTGTTGCTGCGTGCTACGATAGGCCGTCGCTACGTTTCTTGGACAGGCACCTCACAGGCAATGGGCAACTCTGTCGCTCGTTCCTGAATCGCCAGCAAAAAGAAGCTAGAAACTCTCAAGACCGACGTGCTGCTCTCCATAACCAGCTGCCTGCGGTACAGTACTGCGGCATTCCGCACTCCATCTCCACTCGCCAGTTCAATTAGATTCTGGGTGCATGCGTTGGCTGCGCAAGGGCTCAGTTGGCTCTGGCCCCAGACCAAGCGCTGGATCATTATCCGATTCTCCTTGGGCTTCCACAATGGCCACTGCCGCTGTCCCATCGCCGATCCAAACCGAGAATCCGTACGTGACCCACGTGGACGACGAGCCCATCGTCCGCGAGTGGCAGGTCAGGATCTGCAGCGGATGCTGCGATGACTGCTGCAGCTGCTTCGTGCCGACGTTCGTCCCGTGCATCGGGATTGGCGAGGCCGCGTGTGGGGCTGGCATGAACCGATCAGACGCGATTCTGCTGGCCATCCTCTTCGGCCTCCTCGTGCTGGGCAGCGACGCCATGTCTGTGGTCTTCAGCGTCCACGGCACCAAGACGGAGACGACGTACGCGTACGACTCGTACTACGACTCCTGGACGGGCACGTACTACTACTACTGGACCATGGTCACGACCGAGAAAGTCGTGTACACGTTCGCGATCATATCGCTCGTGTGCAGTTTGATCTACGTGCTCGGCCTCAGCTGCTTCCGCGGCTTCTTTCGCGGCAAGCTCAGCATTCCTGGCGAGTGCTGCACGGACTGCGTGCTGTCGTTCTTCTGCTCGTGCTGCGTGGTGGCGCAGATGCGTACACACGTCAAGCGGGGAGCTTCAGGCATCGACACGCTGCCGGCGTACGCGGAGGTGCCTCGGGATCTGGCGGAGCGTCGCAGAGCGGGCTGAAAACGTCGTTCGTCTCAACGACTTCCGCTCCGGCATTTGAAATCGAGTGAGCTGATTAATCTTGAGTAATACATGTTGAAGTCCACCGTTGCGATTTATCATAGCGATCCTGTCGCTCGTGTGCAGCGCCATCTACTCCGTTGGCGTCTGGTTCTTCCGCAGCTACTTCCGCGCCCAGCTCCACATCCCAGGCGACTGCGGCACGGACTGCTTGACCGCCTGCTGCTGCACCTGCTGCGTCGTGGCGCAGATGCGAACGCACGTGAGGCGCAGTGGGAAGGCATCGAGTGTGGACACATTGCCCCCATACTCTGCCGCTTGAAGATCTGATAATTTCAAAATTAGTCCAAACATCGCGTTTTTTGCAATTGCCACACGCATTAGTGGTACTCCAGACTGGATACTGGCGTCCAGTATACCCAGCAACCAATCCCGCGTCTGAGTTGCAGCCTTACTGCAGTATCCAATTATCTCCGTTGGCTCAACGTCCAGATGAGCTGTCAACCTCCTGCTCTCGTCCCCACGACGCCCATCCAGAGTGCGAGTCCGTACGCAGCACACGTGGACGCTGACAGACACACAGCCGTTGGCGCGTGTCGTGCTGACATCTGCGGCGGATGCTGTGACGACTGCTGCAGCTGCGTCATCCCGACGTTCGTCCCGTGCGTGGGGATTGGAGAGGCCGCGACTGCGCTCATGGACCAGTCGTCCGCGATCAGACTGGGAGTCGTCTTCGGCGTCCTCGTGCTCGGCGTGTACGTCTCGGACGCGCTCTTCTGCTTCAAGGGCTGGAGTTATAAGACCGAGTTCGTCTACCAGTCGTACCACGGCTACTGGTCCAGCAGGTACGACTACTACAACATGGAGGTCTCGATCGGCGGACTCTCGTACGCTCTACTGGTCGCCTCGCTCGCGTGCAGCGTGCTCTACTGCATCGGCCTCTGCCTCTTCCGCGGCTCGTTCCGTGAGAAGCTCGGTCTCCCAGGCGACTGCTGCACGGACTTCCTCACGTCCTTCTTCTGCTGCTGCTGTGCGGTGGCCCAGATGCGCTCGCACGTCAAGCGCAGGCGAGTGTCTCAAGGCGTTGACACTCTGCCCGCGTATCGTGCTGTTTGATAGTACTAATCCAATAAGAACATCCTAAGCCCAGTACGTTGTCTCCCTAGTCACTTGCGAGCGGATGGCCAAGCCACCGACCTTGGACGCTCTCAATACACTCGGTCAGTGCGAGAGCGCGCACTTATCCCACCAAGACAAGAAGCCCAAAGCTGGCGCCTGGCAAGTTGGGCGTCCGTGCTCTCCGCATCCCAGGCGCCTGCCTTGTGGCCTGCTGCTGCAGATGAGAACGCGCATCAAGCGCAGTAACTCTATGCATTCAGAGCACATTCAAGCAACATTGTAATGATGAGATGGATTCAAGGTATACTGGATGCAACACGTGAGCTGATTTCTTTCTCACTCTCCAATCTCCAAGGCCCTGCGAAGATCTGCCATGAGCAAGCAGCCGCCGGACTCCGAGAGCGCGTACTTCCTGCATGAAGACAAGGAGCGACAGTCTCCTGTCGTCGGCGCCTGGCGAGTCGGCTTCTGCGACGGCTTCTGCGATAGCTGCTGCAGCTGCTTCGTGCCGACCTTCGTCCCTTGCGTGGGCATCGCAGAGGCCGCAAGCGCCATAACGACAGCGTCGTCTGCGGCCATGCTGGGTCTTGTCTTCGGGGTGCTGTATCTTGGTGCGTCCGTCTTCGACCTGCTCCTGTTGGCGAATAGCTTGCAGCCGAACGAGCCTTCCCGCTCAGTCGCAAGCGGAGATGCTACGGCCGCCATCGTGGTCGGGTCGGCTCTGTGCAGCGTGCTCTACTCCACTGGGCTCTGGGTCTTCCGCAGCTGCTTCCGAGGGGAGCTCCGCCTCCCAGGCAACTGCTGCTGGGACTGCCTGGCCGCCTGCCTCTGCTCCTGCTGCGTCGTGGCGCAGATGCGGACGCACGTCAAGCGCAGTGAAAGGCGTCGAGACCTGCTGCCAGCGTATCAAGCGGCTTGAGAAGTGTCAGATCTGATAACCTTCCGGATAATGATTGAGTATAGTGAATCGATTAAAAGAGAATATCCGGATAAACCTTTGTATAGAGGGCATTGGAGGATAGATGACCCGTGACGCTTCCTGGGCCCATGGCGGAGCTGCGGCAGCTGCAGGAGACGCTGCGCTCCATCGAGCAGGGCGGCCGCATGGCGGAGGTGGACGGTCTGCTCATCCGCCAGGTGCTGCACCAGCCGCTGCGTGGGGCTGCGCCTCTGAAGCCCAGTCTGGGGCCAGAGCCCACTAGCTCCAGTCCCGTCAGTCGGCCGGACGTCACGCGGGAGTTGATCGCGATCCGCAAGGCCCGACAGCGGGAGAAGCAGCAGCTGGCAGCAGCCACCAAGGCAGCAGGCAATCAGCACTCAGCCCCCGTTCCAGTCCAGCCAGAGCCCGTGGCAGTCAAGAGCCATGGCAGCCACAAGCGAGAGCAGCATAAGCTAGATCAGGCCGTGCTCCTCCGAGAAGTGCAGCTCGTACGCACGCAGCAGCAGGTCCACGTGGCTGAGAAGGCAGTGGAGACGCTCGTGAGCGAGGCCCAGAAGCTGCTGCCAGCCACCTTCCTCTTCGAGCGCAACCTCACGCAGTTCTACCAGGAGCGGTCGCTACAGGCCGTGCACCAAGTGGTGCACCGGTTCCAGCACCGGTTCTTCCAGCTCTACTTCGGCCGCTGGCACCAGGCCACACTGGCTCTGCGCCAAGCGGAGCGAGTGCGAGCGGCTGTCACCATCGAGCGCGTGTATCGCGGTCACGCAGCGAGACGTCTGGCCCAGCGACTTCGAAGGCAGCTGACTGAGCTGCGAGACCAAGCACAGCGGCTGCTGGTCTTCCGCGTGCAGTACCGCCAGGCGCAGGCCAGCAAGATCCAAATGGTCTGGCGTCGCTTCCTCCGCAACCGCTCCGTCTGTGAGCGACTGCAGCGAGTGACCGCCGCTGTGTTTCTGCAGCGTGGCTTCCGCGCCTCTCGCCTCAAGAGGAACCAGCTCATCATGGCCATCGTGCAGCTCAAGCTCATTCGCGCAGCCATCCAGATCCAGCGTCTGATGCGCGGCCATCGCGCTCGAGAGCGAGTCCGCCGACTGGTGCGATCGCGCAAGCGGGAGGCGATCGTGGCGGAGATCGTGATCCGCAACAGCTCGCACTCTGCGCGTGTGGCGTGGACTCTGGAGCGCAGAGGCGCTGCCTTCATCATCGGATGCGCTCTGTATCCTTACGTTATGTGCAGGCGATTCGAGAGACTCATAGAGCTCAGTCGCCGGCAGAAAGCAGCCCGAGCCATCGCGCGGCGTGTGGTTCAGTGGTATCGGGAGATCGTTTTGCCATCACAAAGTCGCCATGACCGACGTCGAAGGCAGAACAAAGGACTGTCTTGGCTAGATCTGCTAGCTAGAGAGCAGACGAGAGCCAACAAGGCAGCAGTTCGCATCCAGGCACTGATGCGAGGGTGGACCCAAAGACGCGCGTACCAGATGCAGATCCGAAGAACCAAGAAGCTGGCACGGAACCAGCGGCTTCAGGCCAAAGCGGCTGCAGCGTTGGAACGCAGTCGACGTCCCCAGAAGAAGATCCACTTCCCGTTCCCTGTCGTGGGAGCTTCGTCACCCAAGAACCGCGTGCCGATGGCGAACGTCTGGAAGCACGTGCGGTCGTCCTCGCAGGAATCTCAGTCGCTCCTGCAGCGTGAAAGCGCTCAGAAGATCCAGCGCTGCTATCGAGCGCACCGCAGGCTCGTGAGCTTCAGACTCCGCCACTGGAGAGAGCTAGCAGTCGCTGTGGAAGAGCGACTCCAGCGTCGACGTCAGGCAGCAATCACCATCCAGCGTCGTAGTCGAGGAATCCACGGCCGCGCAATCGCCTGTCGAGAACGTGCGTTCCACATGCTGCGCTTGTTCATCCAGCGCTGGAAATGGCGGCACACAATGAGCCGCGCAGGTGCAGCTGCTCGCATCATGCGCTGGTGGAGATGTCTGCAGAGCAAGCACTTGGCCAGTGTATGGCGACAGCACAAGAAGAAGCAGATGTTGATGGCTATCCGAATTCAGAGATGGCTGCACCGGACTCTCTTCTACCGCATTCAAACAGCCCGAACGCTGGCACGAGCCCGACGACAGCAAGAAACAAAGATCGCCTGCGAGCAGTTCCTCGTGATCTGTCGTCAGCATGCGCTGGATGAGCTGATCATGCGATCAGTTTCCATCGGCTCGTTCGAGGGCCTGTTGGCTGCGTTCCTGCATCCGAAGGCCAAGCAGCAGCGATCGCGTAGGCAACAGGTCTTTCCGATTCTGCAAATGGTCTTCCTCGTGGTCTCTGGGCTCAAAGATCGAGCCCAGTGGGTCAATGTGGACGAAAAGACTTTGTATCAGACCAAAATGGACAGGTCCAAGGCCATGGCACTGTTCAAAGCGGCCGGCAAGCTCTTCATCAGCGCACATGGAGCTAGCAAGGACAAGAAGAGCAGTTCCAATGGCTCACCCAAGGCCAAGCGCAAGGCTCCAGCGTTCGTGACGCCCAACGCCATTGATGTCGCACTCGCCAAGGCTGCTGGTGCCTCCAAACGCGCCATCACGTTCTCTGAGTTCGTGCATCTGCTTCAGCTGATCGCTGAGCAGCAAATGGGGCCCCAGGTCTCGATCTGGTGGAGCAAATACGTGGATAGTGAGGCTCAGCTGCTGGCTTTGCTCTGGGACGTGCTCTTTCCTCTCACTGAACTGCAGCCGATCGTGCGTGAGTTCACAGAGTTTGTGAACGAGCGCATGGCCAGAGACTGTCGATGTATCCAGCGGATGGCTCGCAGGCGGCAGGATCGTCTCGACGGCCTGTTGATGAAAGCGAACCTGTTTCAGGCAGCTCGAATGGTTGCTCGGCATCGAGCAGCAGTGCTGATTCAACAACTGATCAGGTCTCTTCTGGCCAAGAGAGCGATGCGCCAGCGCATGCAGGAGGTGTACGAGAAGTACGTTGATCCAGCGTGGGGACTGCCCTACTGGCTCAACCCTCGCACTGGGTTTTCCACGTGGCAGAAGCCGCGAGAGCTGAGTCAAGAAGACGTCTGCGTCGAGGCCGTGCCGTTCCCACCTCCAGAGCTCACGATCCGCATCGCGTGCCAGGGAAAGCCAGAGTGTCCGATCTGTGCCGAGTGGTTCTGTGTTGACTGCGACGAGTTCTTCTGTCGCGATTGTCTGCGCAGCGTCCACAAGGAGCCGCAGAGAATCTCAAGTGGCGTAATGGAAGCCAAGGGTGCGGATTCGGACGCTGTTGCTATCCAACCGCACGAGAAGGAGCACATTTCTCGCTGTGGACTATGTCGGTTCCAGATTGCATCCAGAAGGTGTCTTCAGTGTGTGCTGCCTGCTCGACCGCGGCGAACCGGAACTGTCAGCGCTGGCGTCGGTATCGGTGCTGGAGTTGCTGGTAGCACCAAAGCGACTCTGCCTTCGTCAAAGGGCAGCACCAGTGATGTTTTTGATGCAGAAGCAGTGGAGAACGATGATGAAAAACAGCGTGAAGCGCTTTTCTGTGACGTCTGCTTTGCCTTTCAGCATCGTCGCGGCACTTTGCAAGCTCACAAGTCCACCGCATTACTCGAGATGTGCTCCGAATGTCACCCGGAAGACGACGATGAAGCTCCAGCCTCCTCACTGGCGACGTGGCCTCGTGCTGTGCAATTCGAATGCCAGACCTGTCCAAGTCACCCTCGCGTGTGTGGCCAGTGTTCTCTCAGTCGACATCCCATCGAGGCCTGTGGGGAGCTTACAGTCATTCCGTTTGAGACTCTGGCCATGAAGGCTCGAGCCAAGCGGCTTCAAGAGGAAGCTGAGGCCCGCGACCGAGCCGATGTGGAGAAATGTCGTCTACGAGCGCTGCAGGCCAAGCAGGAGCACTGCGCTCAGCAGATTCAGCGATTCTGGAAGGACAGAGCACCTATTCTGAACGCCCGGCGTCTCAGGAGAGAGCGAGAGAAGGCGAAGCGGGTCTTCTGGGAGCAGCGGCAGCGTGATCTGCGCACTCAGCACCAGATTTCCTACCGACTCCGTAACGCAATCGGCCGCGCTGCGCCTCTGCCGACCGACTCGGTGGCCATGCAGCAACTGCGACGCATGAATGCGCTCCAGCGACGCAATTTGGAGCTTCGAGGAAGGCATTTCGGCCTGCTGGTTCACGAATACATGCTCGTTGGCATTCCGCTGCCGGGGATTGGTCGTTTACGCAGCAGCAGCGAGGACAACTGCTATCTGGAGACGACTGAGGACCTGCGTGGTTGGATCACGAATCGCCAGACCTTGCGACTGCGTCAGTGCTGGAGCAGCGAAGAGCAGCACAGAAGGCAGCAGCAAAGACCATTTGATAGGCAATTCCTGGCATGGGAGCAGATGCTGCGCTCAAAGCCACGTGAAGGCATCAGTACAGACCAGAAGGATGACGAGCAGGACGGAGCGCTCGTCAATGTGGCTCTGAACAGGCCAATGGAAGAGAGCCGCATCCCCATCGCTTCTGAAGACGCCACGAGGCTGTTGAATCTCAAGACCCTCGGGGCTGAGGGCGCTGAGCGAGAGTTCGTGCTCTACCTAGTAGAGTTCTCAAGTGATCCCAAGCGCCGCGTCTGGATCAACCGTATGCTGTACGTTAGCGGCGCTTGAGTTAGTGCTGGGCTGTTCACTGACGTCGTGCTCCTTGTTCTTGATGCTGCAGACGACCACGGAAGCCGAAAGGTCCGCCAAAGCCCAAAGAGCACGAAGAGGAGGCAGCCAAACCAACTGAACAGACAGACCAGGCAGTTGCCCAACGTCAGGAGCCAACTATAGAAGCCAACAACAGTATTCCAGAGCAGACTGCAAATGGAGCACCATCGTACGCTCCTCCAGCTACAGACTGGACTGCAGGCTACGCTTCCATGGACCCAGCGACTCTGGTGGACAGCAACAGCTACTTTTACGCAGCCGATGGCAACGCTGCCTACTGGCAAACAGACCCTTCCTACTCTGTTGCCCAGCAGAGCTACTACGATGACAGCTACGGGGCCCAGAGCAACTACTATACTGGACCCCAAGAATACGACACCAGTGAACATGGCTACGGCTATGAGGCTCAAAGCTACGACGCGAATGGCTATGAGGCTGGAGCTCAGAGCTACGATACCAGTGGGTATGGCTATGGGACTGAAGCTCAGAGTTACGATGCCAATGGCTACGGATATGACACTCAGGCATACGAAGCTACATCAGGAGCGTATGCTGCTGCTGAAGCCACCACTCCTGGGTGGGACGAGAACTACGGCAGCTATTACCAAGACCCTTCGGCAGACTCCGGTGCTGCGTGGAATGGCAATGGCTTTGATGCGTCTTACCAGCAGACAGATCCGTCCGTTGAAACAGACTGGAGTCAGTCCCAAGGCTATGGCTACAACCAGCACAGCATGGACCAGCCAGCAGCTTCAGCAACCGAGGCGTCTCCGTGGGAGGAGGTGTTCGATCCGCAGTCAAATCAGGTCTACTACGTCAACCGCGTGACGCAGGAGACTTCGTGGGAGCTGCCCGCGTGAGTTCAGGTGCAAAATCAATCGATAGTCTATATATTCTGGCCCGTGCTTCTGCAGCTGTCCGAGTCTCATCGCTCCTACTCCGCTTATCTTCGGCCCTTGGCGCGCTGATTGGATCGCTGCGCCTTGCCCGCTCGCTTGGCGCCCTTGCCGGCCGTCTTGGCCGCGTTCTTGGCGGCACCAGCACGCACAGCGGCCGCGGGCTTGCCCTTGGGGCCGCCCTTGGCTCCGCCTCGTCGACCGGGGAACTGCGAGAAGTCGTTCGTGCTGTCCTTTGTGTTGCTCTTGGCGTACTTCTTCTTGCCGCCGAAGCCGAACTTCTTGTCCTTGGACTCGCGCTTGTGGTTGATACGGGGCTTCTTGCCGTCGCGGCCGTCGTCCTGGGCGCCGCGCTTGCGCTTGTTGCCCTCGCCGCCGTTGATGATGGCGTCCAGCTGCGTCTCGTCGTCGTCGCCGCCGCCGCTCTTGTCGTTGGACTTTCGCTTCTTCCACTGCTTGACGGCCTCGAGCGTGTCCTTCTTCTGCTGCTGGCGCTGCTTGACCTTCTCGGCTTGCAACTACAGAGCACAGCGTGAGTCTCCGCGCCACACCAGTCAGTCCACAAGCTCCTAATGCATCGTACCTCCTTGGCCACCTTGCGATGCGCCTGCGATTTCTTGCGCTCCTCCACGGCCGTGATCTTCTTCTGCTCGTAGATGAGCTTGTCCTTGACCTTGGCCATGTGCGCGTCCGACTTGAGCATCTCGGCGAAGTAGTCCACTGGGCGCTTGTACGCGATGTTCTCGCGCTTGAGGCGCTCCTTGGCCAGACGCACGCTGGCCAGCGCCTGGTTGTAGAACGCCACCTCGCGCTTCAGGTCGTCATGCACACTCACGGCCTCGAGGGGCACGACGCACACGTCCAGCGTCTCGACCCAGGCCAGCGGCGCCTTGCCCTGGTCCCACTCGGCCACGATGGCCTTGAGCGCCTCGCGGTTGTCCACGCCCTTGGGCTTGGCCAGCGCATTCTCCTCGGCCTGCAGCTTCTCCTCGACCAACTGGCGCTCGATCTCGGCCTCCTGCTCGGCGTCCAGGTCCTCGTTCTCGCTGTCGCTGTGGTCGCTGGGCGCCTGGCCAAAGCCGCTGAGCGCAGGCGTCTCGAGGATCTCCTCCTCCGCCTGCTCCTCCGCGCGCACGAGGGAGCTCAGTCCGCTGCTCTTCTTCCGGCCCATGCTGCTGCGAGTCTGTTGGCGATTGGCTTGGCCTGATGAACAGCTCTTCCGCGTTGGTTGGCTGGCAGGCCGCGGTACAACAATAGACACAATAGTTTGAGTCATGATCACCTATCACAGTACACGGAGTTGTCTGAGTCGACTTGGACAGACAAGTCGACTGGAAGCCAGATTTGTCGTAGAATTGATCCTAGATTAGGACAACGGAGTATACGCATGCATTCTGGATTAGAGTGATGGTATGACGATGTCAAACAAGCAGAGGATTACGCGATGCTCGCTTATGTGGTGCACATAGGATTAGGCTTCCCCTTTTGAAGCAATCGGCTGGAAGAGCAGAACGCAAACAGCGGCCCCCAGAGGAATCATGTCGTCGTCCCATCAGGTGCTGTCGCTCTACAAGCAGATGCTGCGCAACGCCTCGCACTTCCAGGTGAGTCCATGTACAAGGCCCTACCACGGCCCTCCGCTGCTGCGGCATTCTTCGTGGGGACAGCCTCTGACGTAGGACCATATTGTAGGGCTATAACTACCGCTCGTACGCCCAGCGTCGCGTGCGTGAGGAGTTCCGCAAGAACAAGACCCTGGCGCCTGGCAGCGCTGAGCAGGAGAAGGCGCTGGCCTTTGGCCAAAACCAGGCCCAGATGCTCTTCCGCCAGGTGACGATCTCCAAGTTGTATCCGCCCGAGACCAAGAGCATCATGGAGTCCTTCGCATAAACGATATTATGTGAATGAATATCTCTCTCTACTTTGTACATGACACATGACACTACTGAAGCTGTTTTTCTATTGCGTGTCGGTGCATTTAAGTGTGTTTGCTCAACGCATAAGTCTGGTTTGAGTAGGCAGTATCGTATTCGCAGCACTGTAGCGTATCCTTTGGCGCTAGCTCGCAGCTCGTCAAGAATATTTCTTTGGCAGCTATTAATACTACGAAGTACATACGGAGTATTCACCAAGGACGCAAACCATTAACGGACTCACGCCAAGGGGGTCTTCGTTGCTGATTCGCAACACACAAGATCAGCAACTCTTTAAATACCTGTTCGCGCTGAGAGGTGTTCATAGTTCATATCATTCGATAAGACAAAAACGCTCAAGCAAGAGATACAAAACTGCGGAGTGGCTGTCCTTTATAAATCAAAAAGACTGTTTATACACCGTCTAAACCACATCCACACAACACTTAAACCATCAGAGCGGCCACAGCCATGGACACGACCGAGAAGACCGTGGCCGTGTGGATCGACACAGCGGCGCTAGACTGAGTGCCGGCCGAACCGGAGCCAGTCGTGGTGCCCGTGGTGGACGAAGCCAAGTTGGACGGTGCGGCCGTGGCGCCGAGCGGGGCGGACGTGGTGGCCTTGGTGTGCGCGTTGGACTTCTTGCCGTTGCATGTGGGCTGCAGGGCCGAGCACTCGAGCACCTCGACGTCCGGCATGTCGCGCAGCGTGGTCGAGACGTTGCTGGGGCACTCGAGCACGCTGGTGCGCGTGATCGTGAACGAGTCGTAGGTGAGCGTCGAGTTGGCCGTGTTCGTGTACGCCTCCTTGAGGTTGGCGTACTCGGGGTACTCCATGTACTCGCACGTGACGTTCACGTTGTCACACGTGTCGGGCGAGAAGTAGCCGATCCCGTAGCGGCCGGCGTCGGCCTCCTTGGTCAGCTTCTTGGCGATCGTGTTGGCTATCTCGGTCGTGAACTCGAACACGTTGCCGCCCACCATCTGGTCCATCATGTCGCTCTCCGTGTTCATCCACTTGGCGTCGTAGAACGAGCGCTGGTTCTCGTACCCGTCGATGGTGTTCTCGCCCAGGTTGCAGCCGAACTCGCCGAACATGAGCGGGCGCGGGTACTTGGCGGCCTCGTACTCCTTCATGAGCGCTTGCAGACCGGTCGAGTCCTTGTACGTCGTGTGCTTCACGGGGTCGCACTCCACGTACGGGTTGAAGCCGAGCCACTCGGCGCGCGTGTACTCGTTGTCGTCGATGGAGCAATCGTAGTACGAAAGGAAGGTTTCGCGGGGCAGGATATCGGCGTTATCGATACCGATCGGCACCTGACGCAGCGACGTGGCGCACGAAGCGGCGTAGTTGCGCGTGTCACGCATGAGCGCCTTGACGCAGGGCGCCGTCTGGGTGCCGCCGTCCGAGTACGTGCGCTGGAGGTTGTTCTCGTTACCGATGGAGAAGCCGAGCGTGTTGTCGTAGACGGCGAAGGCGTTGTACACCATCTGGATACGCGAGAAGAGCTCGTCCGGGTAGCAGGCGGGCGGCTCCAGATCCTGGATGGCGCAGTTCTCGCAGGGCGCGGCCATGCCCACGAGCACGTAGATGCCGGCGTCCGAGCACGCGCACATGAAGGCGTCATGCGATCTGCTCGGGTCCACCGAGTAGAGGCGGATGGTGTTCACGCCCAGATCCTTCATGACCTCCAGGTGGGGGCCCCACACGTCCTCGTGGTCATCCGCGGCCCAATCGTAGTTGGTAACGTCCGCGAACTCGCCGTCGTTGGGGCGCGGGTAGTACGCCATGCCCTTGATACGGAACTCAAGACCGGAGTCCTGGTAGAAGAAGCGGTTGCCCTTGGCGATCACAGGGGACACCCACGCATCCGCACCTTGGGGAGCCACAACGGCAAGCGTCAGCGCCAAGGCGGCCGCACACAGGCCACGCACGGAGGATCCAAAAGCCATGTTGAAAATTGG
Organism: Elongisporangium anandrum; assembly: GCA_023337935.1. Lineage (NCBI taxonomy): Eukaryota > Oomycota > Peronosporomycetes > Pythiales > Pythiaceae > Elongisporangium > Elongisporangium anandrum. The sequence goes on from JAADXR010000290.1 coordinate 35,669, forward strand.
GATTTGGGTGGGAAATGTACTCGTCCGCTTGCGGGAAAATTGCGGGGTCGAGTGCCAATTGGAGAATGACAGACGCCAAGGGATCTGGGAGACAAGTGGGATCGGTCCGTTTGTTGTCCGCACGCCAGTTTGGGGCTCCTCGATAATGTACGCAAGTGAATTGAGATGAACTGACTCTTCCACATGATTGCCCCAACCGCCTAAGACCTGGCCCCGTGGCGTTGACTTGGCAGATTGGTTCACTTGCAGCTTGTATAGTGGAAATATCAACGTGGATTCTGGGAATCTGCCCTCCCTGACATTACTCACTGGGAGAGGTGCGACCGCCTGGTCTCTGGCAACGCCACCCCAATAATGTAACCAGCTGGAATTCGGCAGGGAGGTGAGGCGGATGGGGAAACTGCCATTGGAAATGGCCTCTGCATGTGCATGTTTATAAGAACAATTGGACAATGCGAGACACTCGTGTTTCACCCAAAAGCTCCTTATTCCCCTCGGCCTGCGATCGGCGACAGAAGACAGAAGATCGGTCTCTCATTTTCCATGCTTTGGTTGTCATTCGTCATGCTGCCCAGACTGACCCGTTGCGCTATTAATAGAGCCACGTGAAAGGAGAGCAAAAGATTGGGCAGGATTTTTTCGGTTTCATTGCAGCACGCAATCATGGCGCAAGACCGGATAGCAAATCGCTAGACGACTCGTTCATTCTTATCCTATTTTTATAGGTTGTGCTCTCATATCGAACGGTATCAGATTCTTCATTCTGGTGAGGGACTTTGAGAGATGCTTTGTCTCTGCAGCACCATGAGCGGACGACAAGTGGTGGTGCTCCACGCAAGCAACAGCAGCAGTACAGTTGTGTTCTGCTTGTAAGCAGTGCGTATTAGTGTAGTTTTTAGTTAGAGCTCAAAGCTTTTGGAAGAACATACAGTAGCGTCTGCATTTTCGTGTTGAAACCAAGTTCATGTGGAAAGATATGAGACAGCGTATCCAGAAGTGGCAGCCATGTTGCTGCGAAATGTGGTTGCTAGATAAAACCGATCTTTGCTGAAGGCTTTGCAGAACGAGGTCTCTTCTGAGGTCCAAATCGACTAAATACCCACCAGATGTGCAAGTTGTACGGAGAGGTACGGTACGGTACGACGACTTACCACAAAGGGTACCGATGATGTACCAATAATGTACCTTTAGTGTACCGGGCCCGTTCCTGCCGTACGTGCTACCGTGTCTGCAACAAAGTTCTGATTAGCTAATAATAGGATATTTTTGGGACAGTACTTGACTCCGAGCGAGCCAAGTTCAACACCGCGCGCCGCCCGATCTTCTCCACTGCCGCTGTTGTGGCTGAACCAGTTCACGCCCATACAAAGGGCGATCAGGCCAACGTCGGTGGCTTCTCACTGCTGGATCGTGAGCAAGCCAAGCGCGAAGACCTCAGCGTACTCGATGGCCTTTGACTTCTTGGTGACAACCAGTGCCTCGTCCTGGCTGGTCGTCGGCTGCTCAGTTTCGGCTGCTCGGCAGTGGTCGGTGTGAGGGCCTTGATTGCCAGCTTGGGCGCATCGTGGATCAAATGCTGGCGATGGAGGTGATTGGGCCGTAGGCTTGCAGGTGGTGATGGTGGTGATGATGAAGGCCTGCACGGCCCATTGTAGAGCCACTTGCTGGTCCGTAGTCATAGTATGGCACACTGAATTAGATAAAGG
>JAADXR010000291.1:0-37122 GCA_023337935.1 Elongisporangium anandrum
GTCTACGGCTGTAAGACGCTGAACGCCACTTCCATCCTCACGTACGCACCAGCCATGACCCCAGCACCGGCCACTGGCACTCCGGCACAAGCCACTGGGACGCCGACACCAGCCACTGAGACTCCCGCAACAGCAACTGGAGCTCCGGTCCCAGCGACCGAGACACCAGCTCCGACGGATGCGACAGCTACGCCGTCACTTCGTCCGGGATGCGAAGTAGCTTGAGCATCTTTCTCAACATGTTCATGTAGTCTTACTCTCCAATAATACAAGAACGCATCTACCGCACCCTTTTCGATGCGCTCACTACCATTAAACAACCAAATGCGGATTCCTGTGGACGAACGCTACAAGCCTCTGCGGAAGAAGACATGCAGAATGACTAGGAAAGGAAGTGGAATATATATTATCAGTGCTGGAGAAGGAATATCGCTGCAAAGGCTGCTCAATGGAACAGCGTGTGAGCCTTCATCTGCGCGATCACGAGCAGCGTGCCACTGGACGTCACAGGGACCTCAGACCGCTTGAAATCATCCGGGATTCTCTCGTGAACGATGAAGGAATCTGCGTGGTCCAGGGATACCATGGCAGTCTCGTAGCTTCCCATCACCAGCAGCATTGATGCGGCCTCTCCGTAGGCCTGCAGGTGCTGCACTGGGTTGAGTCCGTACGCTGGGTTGTGGGCGCTGCTGTCCCGCATTCGCTGCGTTTGGAAATCGGCCAGCGTCTCCTTGGTGATCACGCGCTTGCCTGTGGCCTTGTCAACTGTGGCTCGGCTGAAGAGGTCCTGGACCAGCGTCATGTTGGTCAGCGACGGATCGCGGTTCAGGAACGCGTCGTTGTGCACGAGCGACGCGTCGTGCTCGATGTAGTCGTGTTTGCCCAGGTCCGCGAGCGTGAACTCGTGCGGCAGCTGGCTGATCGCAGCGGTCGTGATCTTGACCAGCAGCGGATCCAGGTGGTAGACGTGCATGAGCGCATGGTCGAGCATCTCGTGCGTGAGGTTCTTGCCGTCGCGCGGCAGGAATCCGTGGTTGGCCAGCGCATTGAGCGCCGGGCAGGGCGAGCGGTGGAACGTGGCCGTGTTGTTGAGGAAGCCGGAGACCTCCAGCCCAGTGGGACGCATGTAGGCGTGCTCTGGCGTGAGAAGGTCCAGCGGCGTCTGCGGCGCGGGGCTCGAGTGCCGGTAGAGCAGGCCCAGCTGCGCCAGAACAGTGAGCGCGACCACCAGAAGAGCTGCGGGCTTGAGCGAGAAGGAGAAGGACTTCATGGCGAGAGAGGAAGATGGAGAATGAACTGCTGGGGATTCCTGATCGGATGGATTTCATAAAAAGTGTAGCCATGGATCAGAGCCTGATCCTGAGTTGGAAGTCCCACTTCAATTTGGCCATGTATTTAGTCTAATAAACTTAGTATATACTAACTATGTCATGTTATATATCAAGATAAATGTATACTATAATGGAAGAAACAAAAAAGTAGTACTAAAGACCTCCTTTTAAACCCTATGTCAGCCTTGTCTGTCTCATCTCACTGGATGCTGAGGATCCAAGGGCCTACCTGATGGATTCCTGACTGTCTGTCGGCCACAGACGGGAGGAGAACTAGAAACTACAGTAGCCACGAGCGCATCTGCATCTCCAGGATCACGCTCAGCGCTCTGGCGGTCGTAATGGGTTGATCCGAGCGCTTGAAGTCGTGCGGAATCCGCTCTTGGACCAGGAACGACTTCGCGTGGCGCACAGAGATCGTGGCGGACTCGCGATCGCCCATGACCGTCAGCAGAGAGGCCGCCTCGAACATGACCTGGAAGCGCTGGGAGGCCGTGAGGCCGAATTCTGGGTTGGTTTCCTTCGACTCTCGTGTACGATCCCGTCGGTACTGCGCCACTGCCTGCTTGGTGAGCAGACGATCGTCCGCTGGGCCGCCTCCAGAGGCGCGATCCAGCAGCCGAGCCACGAGCGTGTGGTTCTCCAGCATCGGGTCGCTCTGGAAGAACGCACCAGCGACGCGTCGCGTTCCAGGAAGTTGTGCTTGCTCAGGTCTGCCAGCGTGAACTGCGGCGGCAGAAGCTCCAACAGCTGAGACGTCACTGTCGCCAGCAGCGAGTCGATGGCAAAGACCTCCATGAGCGCATTGCGGATCATCTCGCGACTCACGTTCTTCCCGTCGCGAGGCAGAAAGCCGTGGTTGGCCAGCGAATTGAGCGCTGGACAGGGCGACCGGTGGTACTTGGCGGTGCTGTTGGGCCAGCCCGAGGTCTGATCTGCTGAGGGACGAAGGTAAGCGTGCTCAGGGGCCGAGAGCTCCAGTGGCTGCTGCTCTAGTGCAACCGAAGGCTGGCGCAGGAAGCCCAGTTGAGCCATCAACGCCACGACGACTCCAAGCGCCAGCGCTGTCTTGAGCGATAGACTGAGCTGCTGAGGCTTGGCCATTCTGCGATCTTCTTGGTTCTTCCGGAAATGACCGAATGGTGAGCAGAGTGACCGCCGTGAATCTGGCGCAATCACAGAACTGTCCCTCAGACGACGCTCCTGGATCCGTCGTGCTTCAAACGATCAGTTCGGCGTGCAATGGGTATCTTCCTATCACCCAATCCCCTTGGTCATCAGCGGACTGGGCTGATGATCCACAAACCTGGCTCTGGCGAATTACTAGTATTTGAAAAGATCGATGAGATGCAGAGATGGATTGTATTGCTCATGACGAAAGAGAAAAAGGTTCTGATTGACCGCCTACTTAGGGCCGATCATGTCTTCCGGGCGCACCAATCGGTCGAACTCCTCGCCCGTGAGGAAGCCCAGCTCCACCACGGCCTCGCGCAGGGTCGTGCCGTCCTTGTGGGCCTTCTTGGCCACCTTGGAGGCGTTGTCGTAGCCGATGTGCGAGTTCAGGGCCGTGACGAGCATGAGCGAGTTCTTCATGAGCTTGTCGATCGTGTCGCGGTTGGCCTCGATGCCCACGACGCAGTTGTCCGTGAAGGCCACGGCGCTGTCGCCGATGAGGCGGATGGACGAGAGCAGGTTGCTGATCATCACGGGCTTGAACACGTTGAGCTCGAAGTGGCCGTTCGAGCCGCCGACCGTGACGGCCACGTGGTTGCCCATGACCTGCGCGCACACCATCGTGAGCGCCTCGCACTGCGTCGGGTTCACCTTGCCAGGCATGATGGACGAGCCGGGCTCGTTGGCGGGCAGCGTGAGCTCGCCGAGGCCGCTGCGCGGGCCTGAGCCGAGGAAGCGGATGTCGTTGGCGATCTTCATGAGCGACACGGCGATGGTGTTCATAACGCCGGAGGCCTCGACCACGGCGTCGTGGGCGGCGAGCGCCTCGAACTTGTTGGGCGCCGTGATGAAGGGCAGACCGGTCTCGTCGGCGATGATCTTGGCGATCTCGGCGTCGTAGCCCTTGGACGTGTTCAGGCCCGTGCCCACCGCGGTGCCGCCGAGCGCCAGCTTGTACAGGTTGGGCAGCGCCGACTCGGCGCGCGAGATGGCGAGCGCGATCTGCTCACGGTAGCCGGAGAACTCCTGGCCGAGCGTCAGCGGCGTGGCGTCCTGCGTGTGCGTGCGGCCGATCTTGATGATGTCGTCGAACTCGAGCACCTTGGCGTCCAGCGCGTCGTGGAGCTTGCGCAGACCGGGCAGCAGCACGCGGTGGATCTCCTGCACGGCGGCGATGTGCATGGCCGTGGGGAACGAGTCGTTCGAGGACTGGCCCATGTTCACGTGGTCGTTCGGGTGCACGGGCGTCTTGCTGCCGAGCTCGCCGCCGCACAGCTCGATGGCGCGGTTCGAGATGACCTCGTTGGTGTTCATGTTGGACTGCGTGCCCGAGCCGGTCTGGAAGACCACGAGCGGGAAGTGGTCGTCCAGCTTGCCGGCGATCACGTCGTCGGCCGCCTGGATGATCACGTCGGCCACCTTGGCGTCCAGTTTGCCCTTCTGCACGTTGTACTTGGCCGCGCACTTCTTCACGACGCCGAAGGCCTTGATCACGGGCAGCGGCATCTGCTCGCGGGGGCCGCCGATGGGGAAGTTCTGCAGCGAGCGCTGGGTCTGCGCGCCCCAGTACTTGGTCGCGTCCACATTCACCTCGCCGATGGAGTCGGACTCCACGCGGAAGGAGCTGGCGAAGCGCGCGTTCTTCACGGAGGTGCGCAGGGCAGCGGAGCTGGAGCGGCTGAGCATGATGACTTTCAGGCGGGCGGGCGATGGGGGAATGAAGGCCACAGGTTAAACGACCGATTGCAGTTGAGCCCCACGCTCGGACCACCTTCGCGCAACATGCAGCGGGGTACGGATCGGGTTACGCTTTTTCCCTGGCTTGTGATTGGTTCATGGCATGAGACAGCAGGGCTGATCAAGTGATGCGCAATTGTCACGCTTGTTGACGCAAGATTGGACGGTTGCGCTCTTCAAGCAGGCGGATGCGGCCGCAAGGCGCTGCGTGGCTGAGCATTGGGACACAGGTGTGCTTGCCATGAAGCATGTCGATCTGATGACTAACGGCATCGCCACGCTTCTCCCTGTCTGGACACGATCTCAAGAAGCCCAGGCGTATCTGGAGCTCAAGTATGCGACCATGAAGAGGGATCGCGAAGAGTCTTGAGAGCGTCGCGACACACTGGAGCAGCAGATGGAGGACATGCCCCTAACGGAGCGCAAGAAGGAGCAGTGCCACCAGGAGCTACGCAAGCAGGAGCTGCGTCACCAGCGGAAGAGGCTGACTGTGCAGGACTTCAAGTCGCTTGCGTTGATCGGTCGTGGCGCCTTTGACGAAGCGCGGCTCGTGCGCAAGCAAGACTCAGGCGCGCTCAAGTCTCTCGAGAAGCGGCACATGGTGCTGAAGAACCACGTCGGCCACATCACGGTCGAACGAGGCATCTTGGTCATGGCCGACAACCGATGGCTCGTGAAGCTGCACTACTCGTTCCAGGACGACCACCGCTCATGGAGTTCCTGCCTGGCACCTCGTGGGCCTGCTCATCAAGCAAGACGTTATCAGTGAAGATGCGGCACCGCTCGTCATGGAAACCGTGAGCCAATTGGGCTAAGGAGTCATCGCGATATCAAGCCGAAAACTGGCCATCTGAGGCTTACGGATCTCGGTATGTACAAGAAATCGGAGGATAACGATGAGCATCTGCTCGAGGCACAGCAGCTGACGCCTGGTATGACTGGTCTGCACGTATATGGCCAGGAGGTCCATCGGCGTGATCTGTAGTGGAGCAAATGTCAAATGCCACGATGGCTGTACTCGCGCCATGTGCTTGTCATTCCACCAGAGACTGTGCTGCCACAAGAATACCCGAACGCATTCAAATTGAGCGTGTTTGTGATCTGTCTCCAATATGGCGCGTCAATTCAATGGCTCTATCGTCTGTCGAATGCAACCCATTCTGTGGGCCTCCCATATGGACTGGACCAAACCTGCCCACCAATTTCAAGACAGCGTTCAAGTGCGAAAGCCAGTGCAGTTATTGTCAAGCATCAGCCTTGAGTCTGTTTTGAAATTCTTGGAACTCTAATAATTTGTAATTGGAGCCTCGCCGTCCTCATTCGAACGGCAGCTGCTGTGCACAAACAGTCCAAGGCAGTCCATCATGTTCAATCCATCGCCTGCTGTTCTGGTCCGAGCTCTTTATCCATCGCTCACATCTGAAAGCTTTGTTCTTCCACAGCCAGTTGGTTTCAGCAGTCTCTGGCGTATGCACCCACGCCCAGATTGCCCCAACAGATCGCAGGACCACCCGAACGGTCTCTCTTCCATTCTTCTTCTTGCGCCATGGACGTTGAATGGTACACGCCGCTGCTGGGAGCCTTGGCGCTCGTATTGCTATGGACCACCAAGTCCGACAGGCGCATGGAGTGCCTGCCTTCGCCCAAGTCTACGCTGCCGCTGCTGGGCAACACGCTCGATCTCGCGGTCATCCGGCTGCCAAGACTCTACGACTGGTTGTATGAAGAATGCACGCGCCAAGGAGGCCGGCCTTGGCTACTCAAGGTCATCGGACAGGCCCCCATGGTCGTTGTGAGCTCAGCCGAAGCCTTTGAAGACGTGATGAAGACCCAGTTCCACATCTTTGACAAGGGAGAGACCTTGCGCCACTTGCTGCACGATCTCGGAGGCAATGGGATCGTGGCGTCGGACGGCGAGCAGTGGAAGGCCCAGCGCAAGGTGCTGGCGAATCTGTTCAGCATGCGGTCGTTCCGAGAGACCATCACGGACAGCATCGTCGAGCACGTGCGCATTCTGGGCAGCCTGCTTCAGAAGCAGCAGGAGAGCGGCGAGCCGTTGGATTTTGGCAAGACCTGCCACCGGTTTACATTCGACACCTTTGCGAAGGTGGGCTTTGGGCTGGAGCGCAATTCACTGGCTGACGAAGACGACGATGATCTGAACGAAGCTCTGGACGCTCTTACCCGTGGGACGCACATGCGTCTGGTCCAGCCGGAGTCGGTCTGGAAGCTTCAACGGATGCTGGGGATCGGAGCTCAGGGCGAAATGACCAAGCACCTCAAAGTCCTCGACAAGGTTGTCTACGGCATTGTGGACGAGTGCCTACGCCGCAAGAGTGAAGCGGGAGTCGATCCGTCTAAGCGCAAAGTGAATGATGTCGTGTCGCTCTTTCTGGATCAGTACGCACACGGCACGACGGTCGACAAGGTGCTTAACATTGACACGACCTTTCTTCGCGATACTGGAGTGAATATGCTGATTGCCGGTCGTGACACGACGGCAGGGACAATGATTTGGAGTAATCTGATGCTCAACAAGCACCCAGACAAGGCCGCACTCGTCCGCGAAGAGCTGCAATCCGTTCTGCCTCGACTGTTCTCGGACAAGGATTACGTGCCGACTATGGACGATGTCGATCAGCTTGTCTACCTGGAGGCCTTCATAAGAGAGACGCTGCGGCTGCATCCTATTGCGCCGCTGAATCTACGCGAAGCCAATCGCGACACAGTGCTATCCGATGGCACGTTCATTGCCAAAGGCACGTCCGTGTACATCCCATCGTATGTTATCGGCCGCATGACGACTGTGTGGGGCAAAGACGCGCTAGAATTCAAGCCTGAGCGGTGGATCGAAGTGGATTCGAGTATGAACAAGAGGAGCTTGCGTCTGGTCTCGGCCTTCCAGTTCCCTGCCTTCCACGCGGGTCCCCGCCTCTGCATTGGCATGCGCTTTGCATTGCTGGAGCTCAAGACGACGCTGGCCTATGTGCTCAGCAAGTTCGAGCTCAAGACAGTCGAACAACCCGAGAACTTTGGCTACGCAGTCTCAATCACACTGGTACTGGATAGACCCATGCTGGTGAACGTCCTACCAGTGGCTATCCCTTGCTCATCCTAGTTGTTGAAGCGTTCGCTCTCTGTGTTGTCAGCATAAGAAAAATAAATGCCATCCTTTATCACTCGCACGCTCTCTGCCTGTTTGTTTCGCGAGCAGTCTCCTGCCACACGATGCGCAGGATACACCTGAGCAACTGCGCAGCCAAAGAGTTCGATCTTGTCGGGTTCCTTTCACATGCACTGGCACTGTAGACCACGCCAAGGAGAACGCCCATCACAGTAACGAAACTCTCAAAAGGGTCTCTGCATACGGAACAGAAGCAGTGAAGGCTGCTATAGGAGCAGACAGGGATTTGCAGAGTTGATCCAAATTTAGAGGTGATTCAATCACTTAACGCTGACCTCTGATTGGCAGAAATGAAAATGCCGGTTTATTATAACAGTACGATTTTTTTGGCCTCAGAGCACAAGTGCTGTTGGATGTTGTGAACAAATTCACCATCTTCCACCCCGAAGAAGCGCTGAAATACCGAGGGGGAGAAGCAAAGGAGACCATCGAAGCTGTTCGAATCCTAAGACCCTATTCCTACGGCACCACTGACAGGCGGACTCCAGATTTCTGAACCCATGGGTTCAGTGGCGCACTTGGAAAGCCCATCTCTCGTTCACAGAACGGATGTACCCACGAGACAACGCCAAGGCCTCGGATCGTAATTTCTGCTTTTGCCGCCTCTGGACCATGGACGACGACTGGCTGTCCCTCTCGCCACTGCTCACGGCCGGAGCCTGCGCTCTGGCGCTGCTCTGGCTGGTCACACCGGACAAGCGACTCGCAGGCCTGCCGTCGCCCAAGTCTACGCTCCCGATACTGGGCAATACGCTTGACTTCACGACTTTCCAGCTGGCACGGATCTACGATTGGCTAGCCGAAGAGTCTGCGCGGCATGAAGGCCGTCCCTGGCGCCTGAAACTGATCGGAAAGCCTCCCATCGCCGTCTTGAGCTCAGTTGAAACGTTTGAAGACGTGATGAAGACCCAGTTTGAGATCTTCGAGAAGGGCGAGACCTTCCGTAGTCTCATGAAGGATCCGGCCGGAGAAGGCATTGGCTCTGTCGACGGTGAGGAATGGAAGGCCCAGCGCAGAGTACTCTCGCATCTCTTCACCATGCGAGCCTTCCGATAGACCATCGCCGACAGCGTGATCGATAACGTGCGCCTTCTGGGTCGAGTGATTGACGCTCAGATGAAGAAGAACCAACCGTTGGACTTCAGTCAGACGTGCCATCGATTCACATACGATACGTTTGTGAAGATCGGGTTCGGAATCGAGAGCAACACACTGACCAAAGGTGAGGACGACGTGATCAGTGAGGCGCTGGATGCTGTCAGCGTTGGAGTTCAAATGCGACTGGTTCACCCGACAGCTCTGTGGAAGCTTCAACGCTGGCTCGGGGTCGGAGCTCAGGGCCACATGATGCGGCAGATTAAGAGCTTCGACAAGGTCGCGTACGGAATCGTGAACGAGTGCCTTCGTCGAAAGACCGAGGCGGAGACTAGCGAAGCCGCGCCTCGAAAGGTGAACGACATTGTGTCAATGTTCGTGGATATGTACGCGCAGGGTTCTACTGTCAATCAAGTACTCAAGATCGATCCAGTGTTTCTACGCGATACTGGCGTCAACATGCTCTTCGCCGGTCGAGATACAACGGCGTCAACAATGATCTGGTGCAATCTCATGCTGAACAAGTACCCGGAGATCGGCAGACGTGTTCGTGAAGAGCTACAGACCGTGCTCCCTCGCCTGTTTGAAGACCGCGACTACGTGCCAAGCATGGAAGAAGTGGATCTCTTGATCTATCTGGAAGCATTGGTCCGTGAGACGTTGCGTCTCTATCCGATTGCCCCGCTGCGTTTGCGGGAGGCGAATCGCGATACGACGCTTTCGGACGGCACGTTCATCACCAAGGGCACTCAGGTCTTCATCCCACCATACGCGCTGGGACGGATGAAGACCGTCTGGGGAGAAGACGCGCTGGAGTTCAAGCCTGAACGATGGATCGAACTGGACTGCGACTCGAACAAGCCGACGATCCGAAAGATCTCGCCCTTCCAGTTCCCAGCCTTCCACGGAGGTCCACGCATTTGTATCGGCAAGCGCTTCGCCTTGCTGGAGCTCAAGACAGCACTGGCGTATTTGCTGAGCAAGTACGACCTCAAGACTGTCAAAGATCCCAGTAGTTTCAGCTACACGACTGCATTGACGCTCACGCTGGACGGTCCGATGATGGTCCACGTTCTGCCTGCAGTTAAGGCCGATGCAGCCTAGATGGAGGGAGGAAACGCTGCGTTTTCGATCACTGGTGGTTCTGAATGAATAATCTTCAATGCATGTATGGATAATTCGTCGTTGGCCTGTTACCTTTCCGTCCATGGCATCTGAAACTCCAAGGCTCGGCATTTCGAGAGCACCTGAGGATGCTGACCATAGTTCGGAGTTCTGGTGGTGCCAGCCACGTGCTCATGATCGATCCAACGGTTCTGCGGTGTCCACGATTGAATGGTGCAATTTCATACTGAACGAGCACCACGATCCGAAGTCATTCGTCCAACGTTGAACGTATAAGTCTCAGGCATCGTTTCCATACACGCACGCAAGTCTGAGAACAAGGAGATGGGTCGCCTTTCCGACCGTTGGGCTGGAGTCATCCTCACTTGCGCTTCTTCCGCCGCTGGACTGAGACCAATGGACCAAGCGTCGATCTTTCTTCCATCGCTGCTGACGGCCGCCGCCTGCGCTCTCGCGCTGCTCTGGCTGACCAAGTCAGACAAGCGAATGGCAGTGCTGCCTGCGCCCAAGTCCACGCTGCCTCTACTAGGCAACACGCTGGATTTCATGGTCTTCCAGCTGCCACGGATCTACGACTGGATCACGGACGAGTGCGCGCGCCATGAAGGCCGTCCCTGGCGCCTGAAGCTGATCGGTCAGCCTCCAACAGTGGTCCTCAGCTCCGTTGAGACGTTTGAAGACGTGATGAAGACCCAATTCGACGTCTTCGAGAAGGGAGAGACTGCGCGTGAGGTCTTCAAGGACCCCGGAGGAAATGGGATCTTCTCGGCCGACGGAGAAGAATGGAAGGCCCAGCGCAAGGTGCTGACGCATCTGTTCACCATGCAGGCCTTTCGAGAGACCATAGCGGACACCATCATTGAAAACGTGCGCATGCTGGGCCAAGTGCTTGACACGAAGATGCAGACCAACGAGGCTCTGGACTTCAGCCAAGTCTGCCATCGGTTCACGTACGATACGTTCGTGAAAGTCGGATTTGGGATTGAGAGTAACACACTGACAGACGAAGAGAGCGACGAGATCAGTGACGCTCTGGATGCGATCATCGTTGGAGTGCAAATGCGCTTTGTGCGGCCGATGTTCATGTGGAAGCTTGAGCGCTGGCTTGGAATCGGATCCCAAGGCCGCATGATGAGACAGATCAAGATCTTTGACAAGATCGCTTACGGAATTGTCAACGAATGCTTGCATCGAAAGAACGAGGCGGAAGTCAATGGCTCTGGCCAAGATGCTCCACGCAAAGTGAACGATATCGTCTCAATGTTTGTGGACGAGTACGCGCAGGGCTCTACGACCGATCACGTGCTCAATATTGACGCAGCGTTCCTTCGCGACACTGGCGTGAGTATGCTGCTTGCCGGTCGCGATACCACAGCGCTGGCGATGGTTTGGTGCAATCTCATGCTGAACAAGCACCCAGAGATTGCTGAGCGCATTCGTGAAGAGCTCCATTCAGTCATTCCTCGCTTGTTTGAAGACCGAGAATACGTTCCAGGTATGGACCAAGTGGATCAGCTGATGTACATGGAGGCTTTTGTCCGCGAGACCTTGAGATTATACCCTCTTGGTGCACTCAATGCGCGCGAGGCGAACCATGACACCACGCTCTCAGATGGAACCTTCGTCGCCAAGGGCTCAAAGGTTTTGTTTCCAGCGTATTCGCTGGGGCGAATGAAGACCGTCTGGGGAGAGGACGCGCTGGAGTTCAAGCCAGAGCGGTGGATTGAAATCGATACCACCACGAAAAAGCAAACGACCCGAAAGGTATCGGCTTTCCAGTATCCAGTCTTCCACGGTGGTCCTCGTATCTGCATTGGCATGCGCTTTGCCATGCTGGAGCTGAAGACAGCGCTGGCCTATGTACTGAGCAAGTATGATCTCAAAACGCTCCGAGATCCTGAAGAATTCACTTACGCGACTGCATTGACGCTAGCGCTTGATGGACCCATGATGGTGAACGTTCTTCCTGCTATTAATGCCGACTTTTCATAGTTCAAGTCCAGATGCATTACCTCTTTGACTCGGTGTTTCTGTTGTGGAAATGAGTCAGTCCGCATGCTATTAGTGAAATGTTGATGAAGCGTAGTTGCAACATGGCTTTGTGCAACCAACATTAGTGTAAAGTGGTGAACTTTATTTTTCATTTACACATAACCATCGGGAATCATAGCGAGGTTAAAGTCAAATGACTTCAGTCTCACATAGAAAGAGAGCCGAACGAATCCGCTTAGCAAGAGATCTGGTACACCGACGGCGTGGTCGAGGAGGTGGTCGGCGCCGGAGCCGGGCTGTACAACGCCTTGCAGTAGTTGCCCACATAATCCACCAAATCGGCGCGCAAAAAAATCCTGCCGCCCATAGGGATCGTGCAGTCGGCTGGGTTGATCGCAAGAAAATCCGCCTGGAACGCTTGGCAAGCTGGCGAAGCGCACATGGCCTTCACCTGGGTCTCCGTGGGCTTGATGGCCGTCGCGAACTCGTAGTTGCCGTCCGACAAGCACTTGGATGAGTTCGGGCTGCCCAACATGGTCGTCAGCATCGTCAGGCCGCAGTCGTTGGCCAAGATAGTGGCGATGGAGGCAGCGAGCGCGAGATGCCCATGCAAAAGGGATTGGTCCAAAGGGTGCGGTTGACGACAGTTGGCTGAGAGTCAGGATCCGCACGCAGTTGAAGTTTCGCAGGTCTTCTGTTGCGCTATCGACTCTGAAGTTACTTCTTAACCTCGCATCCTTTGGTAAAGCCCTTAACGTTGATAAGAGTTGCAAGTTACTAACTATCGAAGTGTTTTCGTTGAAGTAAATACGTGGTAAAAAGCCAATCCGCACGGTATCTTGATGGTTGAGAACAAGTCTGGACGCCAGGTGCCGCGTAGGTGTCTTCAGAGCTTGAGAAGTAACTTGGCAATGTGTATCGCCTATCCCAGGACTTTCTTGGTATTTCTGTCTTGTGACATCTTGGATGGTTGATACGCATGGATGGATTCCCCTCCTCACGCTTGGCGAGACGTGGATTCTTCAGTCTTGGATGTTGCGGAAACGTCAAATGCTCGGAATGGGGAAGAGCTGGCGGAACTTGTCCCTACCGCGCGTATTCGTTGTGGATCTTCATGTGTTGGTGTTGCGGCGACGACGGCGTAGGATCGATCCCAGCAGACCTAGCCTGTGCGCTTAGCAGGGGCCAGCGTCGAGAGCCCAATAGGGCACATGAGGGTGTGGGGCCATTGTGAAGGTGCCGTTTTCTTGCGCTTATTCCGTGCGGTCGCGCGGTCTCCTTGAGGGCCAGTAACTTGCGCACTTTAATTTCACGTCCTTTGGCCTGCGAAGTGAAATCAACTGACGACGGCGCCTCGCAATCGTTCGCCAGCCAAACGGCTCCAAGCGAAAACCGGGAAAAGAAGAACCGCGTCCCAGAAAACGCCATTTAAATCCAACGCTGCCATTTCCACATCAAGATCATGGACCAAGAGTGGCTGTCGTTCACGCCGCTCCTCACGGCAGGCGCCTGTGTATTCGCGTTGATATGGCTGCTAAGACCGGACAAGCGACTTGCAGGGCTGCCATCACCAAAGTCTACACTGCCGATACTAGGCAATACGCTCGATCTCATGAAGCCTGGGCTGTATGACTGGATTGCTGATGAATCTTCGCGTCACGGTGGACGGCCTTGGCGTCTAACGCTGATCGGCCAGCCTCCTATCGTGGTTTTGAGCTCCGTGGAAGCGTTTGAAGACGTGATGAAGACCCAGTTCGACATCTTCGAGAAAGGAGAATTCGTGCGCAATATATTCAAGGACGCTGCTGGTGACGGCATCGTGTCGGTCGACGGAGAGGAGTGGAAGGCCCAGCGCAAGGTCCTGACGCAACTCTTCACTACGCGAGTATTCCGGGAGATGATCGCAGACAGCATCTTGCACAATGTACGAGCTCTGGGCCAAGTACTTGAAAAGGCCATGAAGAACCGTGAGCCTTTAGACTTGAGCCAAACGTGCCACCGATTCACTCACGATACATTTGTCAAGATCGGATTTGGAATCGAGAGCAAAACACTGACCGAAGGCCAGGACGACGAGATCACTGAGGCCATGGACGCGGTCAGCGTTGGGATTCAATGGCGGTTCCTTCAGCCGACAGCCCTCTGGAAGCTGCTCCGCTGGCTCAGAATTGGAGCTCAGGGCCACATGATGAGGCAGATTAAAGCCTTTGACAAGGTCGCTTACGGAATTGTGAACGAGTGCCTCCGCCGTAAGAACGAAGCAGAGACGAATGAAGATACTCCACGCAAAACAAACGACATTATCTCAATGTTCGTTGACCAGTATGCGCAAGGCTCTTCTGCCGACCAGGTACTGAAGATCGATCCAGTGTTCCTTCGAGACACTGGCGTGAACATGCTGTTTGCTGGTCGCGATACCACAGCGGCCGCCATGACTTGGTGTAACCTCATGCTGAACAAGTTCCCTCTAGAGGCTGAACATGTTCGAGAGGAACTCCACTCAGTTCTGCCTCGCTTGTTTGAAGACCAGGAGTTTGTTCCGAGCATGGACGACATTGGGCTGCTCGTTCACCTCGAGGCTTTTGTCCGCGAGACATTGCGACTGTATCCCATCGGAGCGATCAACTCACGCGAGGCGAATCGAGATACCACGCTCTCGGACGGAACATTCATCACCAAGGGCTCGCGAGTCTTCATCCCGTCGTACGCTATGGGTCGCATGAAGTCCGTCTGGGGCGAAGACGCGCTGGAGTTCAAGCCTGAGCGGTGGATTGAAATCGATACCAGCACGAGCAAGCAGACGATCCGAAAGGTATCGGCGTTCCAGTTCCCAGCCTTCCACGGCGGCCCACGCATCTGCATCGGCATGCGCTTTGCCATGCTGGAGCTCAAGACGGCGCTGGCCTTTGTGCTCAGCAAGTACGAACTCAAGACGATCAGAGATCCTGAAGAATTCACGTACACGACGGCATTGACGCTGACGCTCGACAGTCCCATGATAGTGAACGTCCTCCCAGGAGTCAGAGCCAGAGTAGCCTGAGTCTTTGTCTTCGTAATGCATTGTCAATTTGGCTCATCTGATGCCATTTGGATATCTGATGCAATAACAGCACCGTAACATTCGTAATGGTCCATTCCGACCTTTCTCAATTGGACCAGCACCAGTTAAAACTGAACCCACAGAGCGAACCTTAGCCCAGTAGCTCTTCTTCCGCCTCCATGGAGCTCTCGCTGTCGTCTCTGCTGACCGCCGGCGCCTGCGTCCTGACGCTGCTGTGGCTGGCCAAGCCGGACAAGCGGCTGGCGGGGCTGCCGTCGCCCAAGTCCACGCTGCCGATCCTGGGCAACACGCTCGACCTCATGGCCTTCCAGCTCCCGCGGATCTACGACTGGCTCACTGAGGAGAGCGCGCGCCACGGCGGCCGGCCCTGGTGCCTGAGACTGGTCGGCCAGCCTCCGATCGCAGTCCTGAGCTCGCCCGAAGCCTTCGAAGACGTGATGAAGACCCAGTTCGACGTGTTTGAGAAGGGAGAGACCTTCCGCGACGTATTCAGGGACGCTGTGGGCAGCGGCATCGGCGCAGTCGACGGAGAGCAGTGGAAGGCGCAGCGCAAGGTGCTGACGCAACTGTTCACCATGCGAGCCTTCCGAGAGACCATCTCGGACTGCGTCGTGCAGAACGTTCGCGCTCTGGGCCGAGTGCTGGACAAGCAGATCAAGAGCGACGCGCCCTTGGACTTCAGTCAGACCTGCCACCGGTTCACGCACGATACGTTCACCAAGATCGGCTTCGGCATCGAGAGCAACACGCTGAGCAAGGGAGAGGACGACGAGATCTGTAAGGCGATGGACGCAGTCAGCAACGGCGTCCAGATGCGGCTCTTCCAGCCGAGTCTCGTGTGGAAGCTCCTGACCTGGCTACGGGTCGGAACGCAGGGCCACATGATGAAGCAGATCGAGATCCTGGACAGGGTCACGTATGGCATTATCCAGGAATGTTTGCGTCGTAAGAGCGAGGCGGAGGCGCAAGGGATCGACCCCAAGACCCGCAAAGTGAATGACGTCGTGTCGTTGTTTGTGGATCAGTACGCGCAAGGCGCCACCGTCGGCAAGGTGCTGAAGATTGATCCGGCGTTCCTGCGAGACACCGGAGTGACCATGCTCTTCGCCGGCCGCGACACGACTGCTTCCGCCATGATCTGGTGCAATCTCATGCTGAACAAGCACCCGAAGGTCGCAGAGCGCATTCGCGAAGAGCTCCACTCTGCGCTGCCGCGTCTGGTCGAAGACCGAGGCTACGTCCCAAGCATGGACGAAGTGGAGACGCTGGTTTACTTGGAAGCTTTCATCCGCGAGACGCTGAGATTGTACCCCATCGCCTCACTCAACCGCCGTGAGGCCAATCGCGACACTACGCTTTCGGACGGAACATTCATCACCAAGGGCTCGCGAGTCTACATCCCATCGTACGCGCTGGGACGGATGACGACTGTCTGGGGCGAAGACGCGCTGGAGTTTAAGCCTGAGCGGTGGATTGAACTCGATTCCAGCACGAACAAGCAGACAATTAAGAAGGTATCGGCGTTCCAGTTCCCGGCCTTCCACGGCGGCCCACGCATCTGCATCGGCATGCGCTTCGCCATGCTGGAGCTCAAGACGGCGCTGGCGTATGTGTTGAGCAAGTACGAGCTCAAGACCGTCAAAGATCCCGATAGCTTTACGTACGCGATTGCATTGGCGCTTTCTATGAAAGGCCCAATGATGGTCAACGTTCTTCCGGTGGGATCGGCGAACTCAGCTTAAGAGGCATCCTATCCATCTGGCTTGAATGAAATGCATTTGCTTTGCGTCTTCAGTTGAACTGTTGAGATCCAATGACCTAGCCCACTGATATCCGCTATCTGATTCAGAATCCCCTAATGAAGGTACAGTGTCCGATCCAAAAGGTCGGCAGTAAACGACTGGATACCCTCACTTCATCTTTGACCATCTCTTGAGCACGACCATGGACCAAGCGTGGCTGTCGACCACAGTGCTGTTCACGACCAGCGCCTGCGCTCTGGCTCTGCTGTGGCTGGCCAAGCCTGACAAGCGACTGGCTGAGCTGCCTGCGCCCAAGTCCACGCTGCCGATACTGGGCAACACGCTGGATTTCATGACCTTCCAGCTTCCTAGACTCTACGACTGGCTCGCTGACGAATGTGCACGCCATGAAGGCCGTCCGTGGCGCCTGAAGCTGATCGGGCAGCCTCCAATGGCAGTCGTGAGCTCTGTGGAGACCTTCGAAGACGTGATGAAGACCCAGTTCGAGATCTTCGAGAAGGGAGAAGCCGTGCGCGAAGTCTTCAAGGACCCAGTGGGCAAAGGCGTCGTTGCGGTGGATGGAGAGGAGTGGAAGGCCCAACGCAAGGTACTCACGCATCTGTTCACCATGCGAGCGTTCCGAGAGACCATCGCAGATAGTATCATCGAAAACGTGCGCACTCTGGGCCAAGTGCTTGAAGAGCAGATGACGAAGAACGAGCCGCTGGACTTTAACCAAGTCTGCCAAAGATTCACGTACGATACCTTTGTCAAAATCGGATTCGGAATTGAAAGCAATACGCTGACCGATGGCAAAGACGACGCGATTGGAGAAGCTCTGGATGCAATCAGCGTTGGAATCCGAATGCGGTTCACGCAGCCGAGGATCGTATGGAAGCTTCAGCGTTGGTTGCGGATTGGAGCTCAAGGCCGCATGATGGAGCAGATCGAGGCATTTGACAAGATCGCCTACGGAATTGTGCACGAATGCCTGCGCCGTAAGAGCGAAGCAGACGCCAAGGGTCTTGGTCAAGATGCAAAGAAGGTCAACGACATCGTGTCGCTTTTTGTGGATCAGTTCGCGCAGGACTCCACTGTCGATCAGACGCTGAAAATCGACCCTGCGTTCCTCCGAGACACCGGCGTGACCATGTTGTTTGCTGGTCGTGACACCACAGCGTATACGATGGTCTGGTGCAATCTCATGATGAACAAGTACCCTGAGAAGGCTGAACGCGTTCGCGAGGAGCTCCACTCAGTGCTTCCTCGCTTGATCCAAGACCGAGAATACGTTCCGACCATGGAAGACGTGGATCTCTTGATTTACCTGGAAGCTTTCATTCGCGAGACCTTACGCCTGTATCCTCTTGGGCCGATTAACTCACGTATCTCCACTCGTGATACGACGCTTTCAGACGGCACATTCATTACCAAGGGCTCGAAGGTTATGTTTCCGTCATTCGCTATCGGCCGCATGAAGACTGTATGGGGCGAAGACGCGCTGGAGTTCAAGCCGGAGCGATGGCTTGAAGTCGATATCACCACGAATAAACAGACAATCCGAAAGATCTCGCCCTTCCAGTTCCCTGCCTTCCACGGCGGCCCACGCGTCTGTATCGGCATGCGCTTTGCCATGCTGGAGCTCAAGACGACGCTTGCCTATGTACTCAGCAAGTACGAGCTCAAGACTGTCAAGGATCCCAACAACTTTACGTACGCGATCGCGTTGACACTTGCTCTGAAAGGCCCTATGATAGTCAATATTCTCCCAGTGGCCAATGCAAAACCAGCCTGAGACCTTCTCATCCGTGTGACTGGCTTAATCGAAGCTGAGCCCATCAGCTTGAATGAAATTATCCTCACGACGTGTTGGCGTGTTCTGTTGCTGAGACATCATGCTAGAGTCATCAGAGGCCTCTACAGTACTGGGTCATCAAAGAGAGATGGGTCCTAGCCATCAAGGATAGCAACACTCGAGAGCTCATTTTCGGTTCTTCGTTCCAAGAGCCACACGCCATGGACTTACGGTATCCGGAGCTTCAGAAGCATTTGAAGCGTCATTGCTGGCCGTTTGCGTCTGCCTTGGCGTGATTCCGTGGCTCACGAAGCCGGATGCACGGATTCGCCACCTGCCGTCACCAAAGTCTACGCTGCCGCTGTTGGGCAACACGCTGGATCTCATGGTGTTCCAGCTCCCACGCTTGCACGATTGGATCGCTGAGGAATGCGAGCGCCATGGTGGCCGCCCCTGGAGACTGGAGATCCCAGGCCTGCCTCCACGTGTGGTAGTGAGCTCCGTTGAAGCCTTTGAGGACATCATGAAGACCCAATTCGACGTCTTTGAGAAGGGGCCTCGACTCAATGTGCTTCTGGAAGACATCGCGGGTGAGGGCATCATCGCTGTGGATGGAGACCAATGGAGGGCCCAATGCAAGGTGCTGACGCATCTGTTCACCATGCGAGCGTTCCGAGAGACCATCATGGACAGCATCGAGCAGCACGTGCGAGTTCTGGGCCAAGTTCTTCACAAGCACATGAAGAGCAGCGAGGCGTTGGATCTAGGCAAGACCGGCCATCGGTTCACGTTCGACACGTTTGCGCAGATCGGCTTTGGTCTGGAGCGCAATTATCTCGCTGACGGCCAAGACGACGAGCTCACCGAAGCGCTGGATGGACTCAATCATGGAGCCCAGTTGCGATTTGTCCAACCAGCGTGGCTCTGGAGACTCCAGCATTGGCTAAAGCTCGGCAATGAACGCGTCATGGCCAAGTACCTGGGCGTGTTGGACAAAGTGGTCTTTGACATCGTACATGAATGTCTGCAGCGCAAGAATTACGTTGGAACGGATGAAGCAGCAGCCAGCCGCAGAGTCAACGACGTGGTATCGCTCTTTGTGGACCAGTATGCCAGGGAACGACCATCGATCAAGTGCTGCAAGTGGATGCCGCGTTCCTCCGGGATACAGCGGTTAATATGCTCTTCGCTGGACGCGATACGACCGCCTCTGCACTGATGTGGTGCATTCTCATGGCCAATCGCCATCCAAGAGCGACGGCTTGTATCCGAGAAGAGCTCAGTTCGCACTTCCTCGCCTCATTACCGATCCAGAATACGTGCCAAGTATGGAGGAAATGAATCAGCACCTCTATCTGGAGGCGTTTGTTCGAGAGACCTTGAGACTCTATCCCATCACGCCATTCAACGCACGTGAGGCCAATCGAGACACAACGCTATCGGACGGCACGTTAATTCCCAAGGATACGCGGGTGCAGATCCCATCCTACGCTCTAGGTCGCATGACGCACGTCTGGGGTCTGGATGCAGCAGACATCAAGCCTGAGCGATGGATCGAAGTCGACGCCAGAACAAACAAGAGAACGCTGCGTCAGGTCTCTGCCTTCCAGTTCCCAGCCTTTCACGCTGGCCCGCGTATCTGCATTGGGATGCGCTTTGCCATCCTGGAACTCAAGACAGCGTTGGCCTTTGTGTTAAGCAAATATGAGCTCACGACTCTGGAGAAGCCAGAGAGCTACAAGTACGGAATCTCGCTCACTCTGGTCGTCAAGGCGCCGATGATGGTCAAGGTCTACCCTGCGCATATGGCTGACGCTGCCTGAATGTTGAATTGAAGGTTTTGGACGGCAGAGTACTTCAAATTGCACATACAAACAAATCCATCGTCACTTGGCATCGTCTTTACTTCTTGTATCTCTTCCGCCATGCGAGTGCTCAAGAGACAATCATATCGTATGTATCAACAATCAATGGTTCAGATTATCCTGAGTAAATGCACCATTCATTTAGCATTTTGTACATGAAGGGACAAATATCCTCATCATTTATAAGGCCACAGAAGAGCGATGGTCTACATTCCACTCCAGTCCCCTTTAAGCCACGCAAACTTGAGCGACAAATCCACGCCTACGCCAAAACAGCCAGAATGCTAACCCAAGCAAGCTCTCATATACAAAGTAAACACATCAACTCACCGTAATGAACCAACGTGATTTCCAAGATGTAGGTGAACCAGACCAAGAGCCGAGCCTGGAACTCCATCGCCTGGTTTTCCAGCACAAATGCCAGCAGATACGCCGGAGAAAAGCCAAATTTCCATTTGATGAAAAAAGCATCACAATAAACGATAAAATCTCCATCCATGCGTACGAGAAGATGTTGATCACCATCTTTTCCATGTCTGCAGTCGTCATATAGCGCGTTTCCGGATAATATACGTGGCTCGGAAGTTGAGTGAGAATGCCAACGTAGACGCAGTAGAGCATCGGGATCATAGTTTCAACGTATTCCACAAGGGCGTGGTACTCACACTGGAACAGAACTTTCAGCGATTGATCGACAACTTCATACTTTTGTTCTGGAGTTAGTTTGATCGGTGCTGTGGATTTTAGTGAACTAGATTGTGAATTGATGGGGTTATTTTTCACAGCACGAAATACTGGTTCTGCTTTGCGTGCTTCTTTTCCTCCGTCTTAAGGTTTTGGTCAACTATTGCCCCTGGCAAATTTCCAAGTCCAGTGGGTTGAGTCATTTAAACATAGCTGGTGCGTGTTTCGTGATGTTGATGTCCTCGATCGGCTATATCGTGGATTTCCACGTCTTTTTTATTCGGATAAATCTGGTTGTGGCTTGTAGCTTTTGTCTTCTTTGTCAAGAACCATTTTTGGATCTTGAGCATTGTCTGATCACGTTCACAGTCAATCGCGCTTGGAATTGTCGGATTCAATGTAAAAAATGACGTGGTGCCGGTGTCTCCACCGCTATTTTGAATGCCATTTGCTTGAGCCATTTTGGCTCCAGTGGCAAATGACTGAATTCGAGTCAAATCTTCAAGCACTAGAGTACCGGCTAGAGAAATGTTGAGCTTGATTGGGGATCGAATTCGAACCTTTGAATCGATCCGTGACAAAACGTCAGGCTCCTGGCATATCGCGATCACAGTGTCCACGAATCCTCTCTCAGGATTCGACAAATTGTACAGAGCCATTGCCTTGTAAAGGTCCTGCGTTCGGGCTTTCATATCCCAATATGCCAGGACCGATTCCAAAGCATCGAATGCCATGATAGCCACAAAAGTTGTTATCGAACCTGCGCTTTGCATGCATTTGGCCAAGTACAGCGCATTGAACACTTCTACCGAAAAGACCGTCACACCAGGCATATATTCCACGATATGCTTTGTGGGCCACGCCACAAGGCTCTGCAGCACAAACTTCATGAGCGGAAGAACAAACACGAACAGGGTCTGCTACCACGGACCCAATCTCAGGAAAATCGCATTGTACGCTGGATACACCTGGCACAGCAACACGTGCACGATGATAATGATCAATTGCTTCCAGAGCTCGCCAATTAAACTGGGTTTGGCTTGGATTTGCTTGCGCCCCACTGCGCAAACGAAGAATATGGACAAGAAGACTCCATCAGGAGCTGCTCCCCATGCGTAGCCGAACGGGATGGGATAAACCCACATCTCGGCGACCAGCATTCGAAGCGAGATGAAACACGCTGTTACAGCCACCGAGATCATGACCATTCGTAGCATTGATATGGAGAGGCCCCGCATCAACTGTCTCGCTTGAACGCACAGCCCAAAGCATGTCATGAAAAACATGAGCGAATCGCGGATGAACGCGCCGTAGTTGGCTCGCCAGCCTTCTTTCGGGTGCTGCAGCGGCACGCACTCCATCCCGATTGCGACCAAGAGAGCTGGTAGCGGCAGGATAAAGCAGATTCCGAAGACTCGCAGCAGTGAAGTGCGGTGGTTGTACTCGTTAAAAGCTTGGAGGCGCTCGATTGAATACGACCCTCGATGTGCCAAGTGGAGCCCATGGGCTTTGTGAGCGGCATGTTTGATCTTGGAATCCAGTACACTAAAGCAAATTTCGATGCGGGCCACGCAGATGACTGGCTCTTCTCACATTGACCAGCGGGTGAAACTTTGGTAGGCATTGCCTCCACGAAAAGACAACTGAGAGCCAAGTATTAAAACCATTTATAGTTTGGTGCAGACCAACCAGACACTTGACGGCTTTCGTCCTCGCCAAATTTGGGATCTCACCTGAATGAGCTGAGAGGTTGAGACTGATTTTGCTAAATCAATTGCCGTTTATCGAGTAGAACTGTCCCGAATAACTTTCTGGCCAGACGACCGCATCGTACCAATATTTTCAATTAGCTTATTGGTCGTGGCGCCATGCTACTGTAGTCGTGATGGTTAGGAATGAATGTCACGTGGGATGAAGAGTGCGACGTGCTTCGTGCAAAATGCGACGCGGACAAGCGATTGTGCGAGGCGCATGACTTGCATTGGCATCTTGGTAAAAATAAGGGCGCCAAATGCGCATAATCGCATCATGCGATGCTGTGTGGTTTTAAAGAACGAGCAGACTGCGGCAACGCAGCATCACCTCCAGTCCGCTCATTCTTCAAAACTCCATCCAGTTCTCATTAGTTCAAGCCAACGTTCGCTAAGCACCATGTTCCGATCCATCCTTCTCGCTCTCGTCTTTACGGTCTCGACTTCTCTTGTGGCTGCCTACGCCCCTTGTCCCGAAACCCAGTCCGAAATGAGCATCGAAGGCGTCAATGGCATCTTCTGTGTGGAGGGATACCCGATTTGCAACGCCGAGGTCTACGACGGATCGTGTCCGGTCATCCAGGAAGGCCTTCCCTACGGCTCCTACTGCGGTGTCGTGGCCTCTGGAGTCTACGGCTGCAAGACGCTGAACGCCACGTCCATCCTCACGTCGGCACCGACCACTGTTACTCCAGCACCGGCCTCTGCTACCCCAGCACCGGCCGCTGAAACCCCAGCACCGGCTGCTGAGATTCCGCGTCCTGGCTGTGATGTGGCATAAGTAAATTACGTAAAGTAAAAACAAAAGTAGTTTTCATCACTCGCGGCTGTGTTCTTTGCTCTTGTAGAGGGAGAAGAGAAAGTAACCACTCAAGCCCCAAACTCCAAAGCAAGGCGTGGTAACCGTACCCCCCTCCGTCCCTCAAGCGATCAATCCATCTGAGCTCATGGCCGGCAACAAGCACAAGAACGGCATCGTGTGCACGTTCCCCGGCTGCGACAAGGCGATGCGCACGCAGAAGTTCAAGATGCACTTCACCAAGACGCATCTCAAGCAGGGCGAGCTGTACACCGTGGAGCACCGGCGGCGCTTCGAGGTCGTGCGCGAGGACAGCGCCAACGGCGGCAACACGCCCACGGACGCGCGCGACAGCGAGAGCAACGATGACTCCAGCGCGCTGCTGGACGCCGCGGTCGCCACGCCCATCGCGGAGCTCAAGGCGATTGCAGAGATCAAGGCAGAGGCGCTGGCGCAGGAGGCCATGGCCGCGGAGCAGGACCAGGACGACGAGACCGCGTCCAGCGTCGACGGCCGCGAGGCGATCAAAAAGCAGGATCCATCAGCGATCCCAGTGCCAGCCGCCTCGTCAATGCTGATGTCTCAGGCGGGCTTTGCGGCTTTGCAGACGACGCCGGCCTCGACTAGAACCAAGAAGCGCAGCGCAGCAGACGCCAGCGCACGGCAGACTGCGGATCAGACAGCAGCAGCGCTGACTGCTTACATGGAGCTCACAGACCGCCGGTACAATGAGCTCGTGGGCACGATGAACGAGATGATCGGCGTGCAGCGCGAGCTGCTGGAGGTGCTGAAACACACGGCCGCGCCGCCGCTGAGCGAGCAGCCGGCCGGCCTGGCATTGGCCTCGGCCAGCGCTCTGGTCATGGCCAAGCGACAGAAGACGAGCGATCCGTCGCCCTCGTCGTCCATGACGGCCACGTTCATCTGATTTCATTCATTCATTCGGTACAGTAATTATGGTGATCATATCAAAAGCAACCCTCTCTTTATGGCATATGTGTAACCACTACACAAAGAAACCCTAATGCTGATGTGGCGCACACCATTTTTTTAAAAGGGATACAATTGGGCGTGGCCAACCAAAAGAGGCCAAGAGATCAGATCGGCATGAGCGAGCAGGCCGTGGAAGCGTTCACGAGCGTGGACCAGACTCTGGCAGCGGTGGACGAGCACCTCAAGCTTTTCACGCAGGCGCCTGTGGAGCAGCTGGTGGCGGAGCTGAGTCCGCTGGAGAAGGCCAAGGTCCAAGTCGGTCTCGGTACGTGTTCCGTCATTGGGAACTGACTTGTATGAACGCTGACTGATTGACTGTGCTGCTCTATGGCTGGATGACTGCAGCCTACACTGTGAATGCGCTGCTGTACGTGTTCCTGAAGACGCAGGGCGTCTCAGCCAAGGACATTCGCCAGACGCACGTCAAGCAGGAGCTGGAGCGCGTCAAGGCCTTCATCAAGAAGATCAAGGACGCCGAGGAGCTGGCCAAGGGCCCCAAGCTCAAGCTGGACAAGGACGCGTCCAAGCGCATGGTGCACAGTGCGCTCAGCTCCGACCAGGTGTACGTCAAGGCTCTGGAGGAGAAGAAGGCGACCGAGGACGAGCAGACGGAGGCAGCGCAGCCCAAGAAGAGCGGGAAGAAGTCGCCTGCGCGTGGATCTGCGGACAAGCAGCAGTCCAAGAACAAGCGCCAGCGCAAGAAGTAGAGCCTTGCGCTTGTCGCCTTCCCTTATGTAAAACAAACCTCCATGCCTGTTGCATACTATCAACACTCTTCTCATTCCCTCACGCATAGTTATACATACACTTGATCTGCTGCGGATGCGCTTCCTGGCGGCACAGAGGGCATTCGGCCTTGTTCTTCTGGCACCAGCCCACGATGCATTCCCAGCAGAAGACGTGGCCGCAGGGTGTCGCGGCCGGCGCGATCCGGTCGCCTAGACACAGCGCGCACTTGCGCTTGGAGCGAGAGGAGCCCAGTTGGGAAGCTGGCTTGCTGTTGTCTTCTAGCTCGCGCGAGACGGAGAAGGACGTCGGAACGCGATCCGATTGTGAGTAAAAGCCGGCGTCGCCTCGAGCGCCTTCGGCTTGTAAAGCTGCTCGCTTCTGCTGCTTGTGGTGGCCTCGAAGCCGCTTGGCTTCCACAAATGCCGTCACGAAGAGGCGAAGGAACATCGTGTAGCCCTACAAGCATGAGTCAAAGTTAGCACTAGGACTGTACCAAGAGATTGAATGGAAAGGCAAATCCACCAGAAGAGAGAGGTTGATGGGCTGCTGCTGCTGCTGTCGCACGAACAAGTACTGGATCGCGGCGAGCCGCTTGGACACGTGGAAGTACTTGGCAAAGACGTAGAACCCGGCGAGATGGCACTGAGCCATCCACTGCTGCACCGACGTGAACGTGAACTCGTACGTGGCCGGCATGACGTCGGATTCAACCCACGCCAGGAACCTCTTCAGGCGCGAGACCGACGCGTCCATGGCCGTCAGCGCGCGATGGACGACGGGCTTCTTCTGATCTCCAGCAGTCCGATCAGCCTGTCGATTACGCAGCTGCTGCTCCATTCGCTCGCGTGGGGATCTCGTGAGCTGGACGAGATTCAGCCATCCGCTCTGGGATCGCGCCGTTAGATACCGAGGCACGACGGCCAGCGCCAGCCACACGAGATGGCGGGGCCAGGGCACCAGCAGCGCCTGGGCCTGGTCACCATTAGGCTTGACTACGCGCAGGACGTCGCAGAACTCCTCGCCGAGCGTCTGCTGCGGCTGCTTGTGGCCCAGAACCACCGCGAAGTAGAGCACGGACGAGAGCGCCGTGAGCTCCGGCAGTAGCTGCGAGAGCAGGTGGGCGCCGCACACGCGCTCCAGCACCTCGCGCAGCTGGTTCTTCACCTCTCCCTCGTACACGGCGTCCTTCTGGTCCGCTAGCAGCAGCTCGGCGCACGCGCCGGCCGCCGGGAAGCCCGGCATCGAAGTCGGCGGTAGCATGTTGCGACTCTGACAATGTCGCGTCAACCGTGGCCAAGTTGAGGCTCCACTAGGTGCGGTTTTACGTAAAACGCCAAAGAATAGAACATGTTAAGTTCGCTTTACCGTAAGTTCCCCATCGTTAGGGTTATTCTGACATCAACATAAGGTGCAAAGACGAGGCTCTGTCTCTAAAAAGTGGTACAATTGATTATTGGCATGACCAACGAACAAAACGAGCCAAAAAGCGCGACTGGACCTGTGGATATGCATACTAACCTACTTAGATCTTTCTCCGCTTCTTGGCGTCGTGCTTGAGGATCTTCTTCACCACCTTGTTCTTCATGCTCTGCACCTGGCGAGCCGACACCAGCACCTTGGACTGCACCGTCTTGGACTTCTTGATCATCATGAAGTGCTTCAGACGCTTCTTCTCCGTGTTCGTGGTGCCGCCACCGGAACGCTTGTGCTTGTAGTCCTCGCGGCCCTCGAGCACCGTGCGCAGACGCTCTTCCTGGGTCATGCGCTTCTTCTTGGAGTAGCCTTCCAGGTCGTCCGGGTTCACCTTGACGCCGTCCGCGTTCACCTTGGCCGTGATCTCCTCGGCCTTGCGCTTGCTGCGGCTCTTGGGGTCCTTGAGCGCAGCCTCGCGCTCCTTCTTGAGCATCTCGATACGCTCGAAATCCAGCGGCGTGAGGATACGACGCGCATCCAGACGGTCCTTCTGGTCCACGGGCTTGGCTTCCTCTTCGTCGTCGCCTTCTTCAGCGTCTTCATCGTCTTCCAGCTCCTGGTCGTTGCCGCCATCTTCGCTTTCGGACTCGACATCGACCCATTCGTCATCGGAGCCGGCCTCAGACTCCTCCGAGGCAACCTCCCAGCCATCGCCGTTGTCTTCGCCATCGAATCGGCCGCTGGCTTCGGCCTCAGCCAAGAGCTCAGCACCGTCGACACCTTCAGCAGCCACCAGCTCACCAAAGCGCTTGGGCTTGGCGGCTTCGTCGTGGAACTTGCCACGCTCCTTGCGCTTCAGCAACGTCGGGTGGATCTCACGGATCAGGTTGAGCACACCACGAGCCGCCATGACGACCGTCTTATCGCGAGCGCGGTTGTACATGATCAGATCCTGGATCAGCACGTCCATGCCCTCGCACTCGAGCGTCAGTGGCACGCGACGGAAGATCTCACGCACGGCGTTGATGCCCACGGCCATGACTTCGGACGAGCAGCGCTCAGTGATGAAGTTGTTGGCGATACTCTTGACGATCGGCAGCAGCTCCTCGGGAGGGATCTCGTCGTGGCACGACTGCACGAGGTACGCGAGGATGTTGGTCACGTTCTGCTGGTGCGACTGCAGATAGCGCTGCAGCAGCGGGTGGAACGGCAGCAGCACCAGCTTGTGGAAGCCCATGACGCGACTGATGAAGTTCATCATGAGCAGCTTGACTTCGAAGCGCTCGGTGCAGCCCTTGAGCACCTTGAGCTGCTTCTCGATCACACCCTGTGGGTCGTTGAGCAGCTCAATGGCCGGGAACGTGGCCGCGAACTCGATCTCCTTCTTACGCTGGCGGGAGTTCTTCTTGAGCGCACTGAAGGTCTCGCGATGGCGCTTCTTGGTCTTCTTGGAGTGCGCGTGGTAGTCCACCTCCACGAGCTCCTTCTTCTTCTTGGCCTCCTTCTCTTCCTCGCCCAGGATGTCTTCGTCGATGCCCAAGAAGAAGTTGATGGCCATGACCAGCAGCTTGGTGTTCTTGCTGGTGCAGGCCGTGGCGATCACGTTGGCACTGCGCACATCGTGCCAGATCTTGCGCTTGAAGAGGTCGACCAGCACCTGCAGCGACTTGATGGCCGCGTGCTCGTTCTCGTCCTGCAGCATGTCGAAGAGGAAGTTCTGCAGCGTCTTGTTCACCTTGATGTTCTTGCTCGTGGAGTTCATCTGGCGGATGTCGGACACGATGTGCTGGTACAGCAGCTCGCGCAGACGCTTGTCCGGGCAGCGGAAGAGCTCGAAGAAGAGCTTGAGCAGCGTGATGGCGTCGATCAGGTCGCGGTTGCGCATGAGCGTCAGACTCTGCACGAGCGTGCGGCGCAGATCCGGCTCCAGCACGAGGTAGTGGTCGCGCAGCAGACTCATGATCTGCGCCGGGAACGCGGCCATCTCGTTCGGGTAGCACTTGGCCACGTGGGCCAGGAACGAGATGAGCGCGCCGAAATGCGCCGACTCCTTGGTCGGCTGCAGCAGGAAGAGCTGGTACTCGCTCTCGAAGTGGCGGAACTGCATCAGGAACTCGGTCTTGTAGCCGTCCGGGTCGCGCTTGACCATGTTCTGCAGCTGCGGCAGCTTGCCGATCACATCGGAGCGCGACGCGTTCACGGTCGTGGCCATGGCTGCGAAGAGAGACGACTTGCGTTGTGTCCTTTGACACGCTTGGCTCGCCAGGCGCCACCAATCGTTTGGGCCGTTCTGGCTCGAATACAAGACTCCACGTGGGTTTTTCACAAACGAAGACTGCAACATATAAAAACCAGTGGTGGATGAGTGGGTATTTCATCCATTACGCCCAAAGCTCCAGCGAGACGCTTGGAGTGTGGGTCATTGGGTTATTTGGTCGAAATGGGTTAAACCTGAGGATGACAACCATTGATCGGCGATCATGAGACAGCAGGGGCACGAGGCGGTCTTCCGACTGAAGCACAGCGCTGTGCACGTGACGCAGGACACGACCAAGGTCGACGGCCTGGGAGGAGAGGTCTGGGCCGGCGCCTACGTGCTGTGCGAGTTCCTGGAGGCCCACGAGGCGTGGGTGCGGGGCCGCGACGTGCTGGAGCTGGGCGCCGGCTGCGGTCTCTGCGGTCTCGTGTCTGCCGCTCTGGGCGCCAGAAGCGTCGTGCTCACGGACGAGTACCCGGATCTGCTGGACCTGAACATCGGCAAGAACGCTGCGCTCTGGACTGGTGAGGCCAGCGCCAGCGTCACCAGCGGCATGCTCGAGTGGGGCGAGCAACCGTCCATGGCTCCGTTCCTACGCAAGTTCGACCTCGTTCTGGGCAGCGAGATCACGCAATTGGGTCGCGATCTGCATCGTCCTCTGCTAGAGACTGTGCGCGCTGTTATGACGCCAGATAACGCCGATGCAGTGGCGCTGCTGTCTATGGATCCGTGCCGCGCATCCTGCTCCGTCAACTGCGACGTGCGCAAGTGCACGGCCTCGCACTTCGCTCAGACTGCGCGCAACGTCGGCTTCCACGTGACCAAGCACGCATCCGTTCGCCTGGCATCCAGCGCTGCTGTCACAAGCGCTGTGGGCGCACTGGGGCGAGCTCTGCCCATTGATGAAGACGACTGGAGCACGGTCTTTGAGCTGCGTCTGCCCATGGCATAGCGTAACCTTCCAAGCTAATAGATAGATGTTGCATATGACGCTCCCGTGCCTTGATTTCTACACCAGACAGCATCACTTGGCCATCTCTCTACATTCCACTCCAGTCTCCCTTGAGCCACGCAAACTCCAAGGACAAGTCCACTCCTGCGCCAAAGAGCACGCGTGAGCTCAACGCAGGATGAGAACATCACACGTCTGGACTACTTACCATAATGCACCAGCGTGAACTGCAGAACGTAGCTGAACCAGAGTAGCAGTCGCCCCTGGAACTCGATCGCCTGGTGCTCCAGAACGAACGCCAGCAGGTACGGAGGAGAAAACCCGCATCTCCATTTGATCAGGAAGTGCATCACAACGAACGAGACGATCTCCAGCCACGCGTACGCGAAGATGTTGATCACGACCTTGTCCACCTGCGCTGTCGTCATGTGGCGCATCTCCGGATAATACAAACGGCTTGGAAGCTGCGTCAAGACCGTGACGTAGACGCAGTAGAGCAGTGGGATCATAGCCTCGACGTACTCGACCAGCGCGTGCTACTCGCACTGGAACAGCAGCTTGAGTGATTGGTGAACGATCTCGTGCTTTTCGTGCGAAGAGAGGAAGCGCGTTCCAGCAGGAGACGCCCATTTCAGATCTGGACTGAGGTTAAGTGTGTTCTCATGCAAGTCCGAAGGGTGGATCATAGCCGACTGAACCAATTTCGAGCTCTTGGATGGCTTTAATGTGCTGGTGTCGCTGCTCAAGCTCTTGTTTCCTGGCAGATTTCGACCCGCTGAACAAGTGCTTGACGACTGGAGAATGGTGCTCCCATGTGCAGCCAATATCTTGCGTGTTCTGACCCCAGAGTCGCCGATGCTACCGAGAGTCTGACTCTTCGGATAGATCTTCTTTCGATGCACAATTGCAAGCAAAGGCGGCTGATTGGCGCCCTCGGATGGTCGTCGTTGTTTCTTGATTGAGTCGATTTCCTCCTCAAATGCATTTGGCATCGGCATTCCCCTGGAGTCACGCCTAGCGATCCACGAACCCAATCTTGGCAACTGAGACTTCAACGAGCTCGACCGTTTGGCGCTCTCAACATCGCTGCGAAAGCTCTTCACAGACCTCAATGATCGGAACGTTGGCTGCTCGTCGCCTTGGGTCGGCTTCCACCCGGACGACTTCCGCTGCAATAAATGTCGAGGTGAACAATGGACGTCTCCGAGCGGACCAGAGCGATGGGCGAGCGCACTCGAATCATCGAGTCTTCCCTCGACAGCACGCCGTGATCCTGACACAGCTCCAGCACCGTGCCCACGAATCCTTCACTGGGGCTGGACGGCCTGTAATGCGCCATCAACTCGTGGATGCTTTGAGCTCGAGCCTTCATGCTTCGAAACGTCAGCACCGATTTAAGCGCGTCAAAGACCATGATTGCTATGAACGGAGTCATGGACCCTGCACTCTGCATGCACTTGGCCACGTACAGCGCATTGAAGACTTCGACTGAGAACACGATCACACCAGGCATGAACTCCACGATGTGCTTGGTGGACAACGCCAGAACGTTTTTCAACACGAGCTTCAAGAGCGGGAGCACGAAGACAAGCAGCGTCTGCTGCCATGGTCCCAGTCCCAAGTAGACGGCATTGTAGGCTGGATAGATCAGGCACAAGGTCACGAAGACCGCGACAATGATCCACTGCTTCCACAATTCAAGAAGCAGGCTCGGTTTCACTTGCAGCTGCTTCCGACAGACCGAAACGAGGAAGAAGACCGAGAAGCAGAGGCCATGGGGCGCTGCTCCCCATGCGTACGAGAATGGAGTTGATAGACCCACAGCTCAGCCACGAGGATGCGAAGTGCGATGGAGCAGGCTGCTGTGGCCACGGAAACCACCACGAGGCGAGCCATAGACATGGACAGAATCGGCAAGAGCTGTCTCGTTTGGACGCCTGTGCCAAAGCAGGTCAGGAAGAACATCAGCCCGTCGCGAAGGAACGCGCCGTAGATGGCTCGCCAGCCATCCTTTGGGTTCTGCAGAGGTATGCACTCCATGCCAATGGCCACCATCAATGCAGGAAGAGGCATGATGAGGCAGAAGCCGAAGACACGAAGGCGAGACGTCGCGCGGCAAAACTCGTCAAAGGCGTGCAAGCGCTCGATGGAATATTCACCACGACGCGCCAACTGGAGCCCTTGAACACGATGGGCGACATGCCGAGTCTTGCTGGCTACGGCATGGAGACAACGGTTGACTGGAGATCTGGGCAGGGGTTGAGCTAGCGTCCACGTGGTCTTCGCCATATAGTACTGCTGGAATGCTGTAACCCGTTCGTCTTGTTGTCTTGACGCAAAAGAGAAGTCCATGGACTATTCTCAGCCGTCTGATCTCAGTCAACTTGAAGCGCAGGGTTACGCTGTACCGTACCACTGGCGTACCCCGTACCAACTTCAAAGAGAACACTTCCACGAAGCGCATGGCTCCACTGGTGGTGATCCGCCACCGGAGCGCGCAGGTTGAGTACCACGCGCATCGGCTGCCGCGCTCTTCGCAGCAGAGTGCGGAGCCGGAGAGCGACCCGGCGGACCAGCTGGCCGTGCGTGAGTCCGCGCCCATGCTCTTCCTGGAGCCGCGAGATGAGAAGACTGCCGCGACGCTTCCGCTTGAGCTGGAAGAGGAGGACAGCGATGCCAGCGCCCGCCTGTCGGAGCGGCTCTACAGCCAGCAAGGCATGCGATCCTTCAGTTGCGCCGAGTGCGGCTGCGTGGTGGCGGATCGAGAGGATCTCGTGGCCAAGACGTTCTTCGGGAAGTCGGGCAAGGCGTTCCTGCTGGACAACATGTGAGTGCATTGGCTCTGCAGCGGACTGGAGTGAGAGCTGATGATAAGCCCCTCATGCTGTGTGAGGAGCAGGTTCAACGTCCGCACGGGAACGCCGCGCAATCGCCATCTCATGACGGGCGTGCACACCATCGCAGACGTGGCGTGCCAAATCTGCGACACTGTGTTGGGCTGGAAATACGTAAGCAGAGTCCAATTGGAGTGTCACAAGCTAACGCTAACGTTGGATGAGCTTGTGTGCAGCTCAAAGCGATGGAGCCGTCTCAGAAATACAAGGAAGGCCGGTTCATCATGGAGCAGGCATTGGTGCTGGACGAGGAGGAAGACCGACTAGCCGGCCACTGGTGAATGGTGCGTGAGGAGTCCTGTGTTGAGTATCAAAAGACTGGATTCGAATGGAGAATTCGATCGGACGTTCGCCACTGTCTCTGCGTTGATCTCTGCGGTTGGGAATTACCTCTCTCGCTCTCTTTCTTCAGCAACAGTTTGCTATCCATGGGAATGAGTAGGCCCACAGTCAAACAATCAAAGGAGTTGCTCGTGCCTTCAACTGCCACTCCAATTCCCTTTGAGCCACGTAAACTTCGTTGACAGATCCACTCCTGCGTCACGAGAAGACAAACAAGGTAAGTCCAGAAGAATGCAATGCAGAATGGAAAGCCACTGCATATTCAAGCTTACCATTATGCACGAGCGTGAACTGCAAGACAAAGCTGAACCAAACCAAAAGCCTCGCGAGAAACTCCGTCGCGTGGTGTTCCAGAGCAAACGCCAGTAGATACGCTGGAGAAAACCCACATCTCCACTTCATCATGAAATGCATCACAAAGAACGAGATGATCTCCAACGAGGCGTACGCGAAGATGTAGATTATCATCGCTTCTACATCGGCTCTTGTCGTGTGGCGAAATTCAGGATAGTATTCACGACTCGGCAGCTGAGTGAGAACGCCGACGTAGACGCAGTAGAAGAGTGGAATCGTGGCTTCAACATATTTAACTAGTGCGTGGTATTCGCACTGGAAGAGGGCTTGAGTGATTGGTCCACGATCTCGTGTTTTTCATGCGAGGTAAGAATGCGTGTTTCAGACACCGACGGTGTGGGATTGATCACAGCAGATTGCTGAAATCTCAAGATCTTGAACTTCTTCCTGCATGGTGACAATGGAAGCAGTTGATAATTGAATGGTGTCTTGGTCTAGAGGCAGTATCTTGCGCGTTCCCAATCTAGGCAATGAGCTGGTCCTTCTGGTGCTTTCACTATCTTCGCGAGCGCTTCTTAGTGGTAGGAATGATCGAAATGCCGCATGCTCTTCAACGAGGCTTGGCGTACGAGCGGATAACTTTCGTCGAGCCAGGTCATCGAGGCGTATTCTGGAAGTCTCGGAGCGGATGAGCACTATTGGCGAGTGAATACGGATAAGAGAGTCTTGCTTGGACAGCACGCCATGATCGTGGCATAGCCCCAGCACGGTGTCCACGAATCCTCCCTTCAAGCAGGGCTCCATCAAGTGGTGAATCTTCTGTGCGCGAATTTTCATGTTTCGAAAAGTCAGGACGGCTTTCAGCGCATCAAACCCCATAATAGCTCCAAATGTTATGATCGAGTCCGCGCTCTGCATGCATTTGGCCGCGTAGAGCGCATTGAACACTTCGACTGAGAATGCAACCACGCCAGGCATGAACTCCACCATGTGCTTTGTGGACCACGCCAGCACATTCTTCAACACGAGCTTCAAGAGCGGGAGCACGAACACAAACAGCGTCTGCTGCCACGAATCCAAGCGTAAGTAGACTGCATTGTAGGCTGGATAGATGAGACACAACGCCACAGAGACCACGCCAATAGTCCACTGGTTCCCCAGTTCACGAAGCAGCTTGGGCTTCTCCCGCAGTTGCTTCCGTCCGATAGTCGCGCAAGAACAAAGCGTGAAGAACACGCCATGCGGAGCAGCCCCCAAGGCATACCCGAATGGAATCGGATACGCCCAGATCTCTGCGGTCAGCATTCGAAGTGAGATAGAGCACGTCGCTGCAGTCACGGAGATCCGGATGATTTGCGTCGTAGACAGCGACAGAATCGGCGTTAACTGCCTCGCTTGTATGCACACGCCGAAGCTTGTGAGGAAGAACATCAGCCCATCGCGAATGAACGCGCCGTAGTTGGCTCGCCAGCCGGCCTCTGGGTTCTGCAGAGGTATGCACTCCATGCCGATGGCCACCATCAATGCAGGAAGCGGCATGATGAGGCAGAAGCCGAAGACACGAAGGCGAGACGTCGCGCGGCAATACTCGTCAAAGGCGTGCAAGCGCTCGATGGAATACGCACCACGACGCGCCAACTGGAGCCCTTGAGCACGATCAGCAGCATACCAAGCCTTGCTGGCCACGGATCGGAAGCAGCCTTTGAGCGGGGATCTGTGCATGGGCCGAGCTGGAGTTGATGTCGATGCTGCCATCGCAATTTTAGTCGTATCTTGTGTTGAACAGTCCGGTGTCCATTCGATTCGTCTTGTGTCTTCACTTCGCACAGAACAACAGAGCCCAGTATAGCACCAAGATCATTGGGATTGCACAGCGCGGCTGACATTGGGAGCTATTTCGAGTCAACTGATGCGGTCCGGGCGCGCAGCAAATTGAATGAGACACCACAAGAAGCGCCATGGATGTGGGCTATTTGGGGCGAGCCTCAATGGTTGGTACGATCCGCTCTGTGGAGTGCACTAATATTATTGGTAATACGCTCGCTCTGCTCCATGGGAAAAAAGAGTACCTGAGTGTTTAGGATGAAGTGGTCGAAGTAATTGACGAACGCAACAGCTCATAGCGAGTAGAGCGGGTTGTGAAAAGACTGGACTGCTGCGTTGATCTCTGTGTATTGACATCAACCATTACCTCTCCTCTTCTCTTCGGGCAAATAAACTCTCAGTACTCTACTGTCCAGGAGGACGCATCATCGGCGGCGGGCCGGGCGGGCCTCGCATGCCTGGCGGCGGCATCATTCCTGGAGGAGGCATCATGCCCGGAGGCGGCATGCCCATACCCGGGGGCGGCATCATGCCCATCGGTCGCGGCGGAGGCATCATGCCTCCCGGAGGGCCGGGCATGCCGCGACCTCGGCCGTACGCTTGCGGGGGAGCCATGGCAGCGACTACAAAGCACAGAGAGAGAGTGTTAGTACGGGGTCATGGACGACTCACGAGGCCTTGGACTGTGGACGGGAGGAGACTGCGAGCCCATCATACTAAGATCTGAGGTAGTATGTTTCGAGAAACACGGGAATTGGTGCTCAGTGTGGGTTCGGGCGCAAGCGAGACTTCGACCGGACACCCACCTCACTTATCTGTTCATCTGATCACTTGGGCTCTCTCTCCAGTGTCCACAGCCACAGATTCAGCCATACGGAGTGCTGCTTACCTTGGCCAGGCTGCATGAGGCCCGGAGCGGCGCCGCCAATGCCGCGCATGGGCGCCATGAGGCCCATGGGCGGGCCGCCCACAGGGGCCGGCGGGATGCCGCGACCGGCAGCGCGAGCCATGCCCGGACCCGACGGACCGACGGTCTCGTTTTCCTGTGCGAGCGGCGGGCCTTCGACCGTGAGCGAGACCACGTTCTCGCCGCGCAATAACACTAATCCTAGATGGCGCTTCTCGACGCGCTCCTCGGCCACGTTGGTCTTGACCTTGGCCTTGAGCGTGCGGAACTCCTCGCAGTCGCCCAGCACGAGGTTCATGTGCTTGTCGAAGGCCATGAAGTACCCGATGAGCACGCGCGAGTCCTGCAGCGTGACCTTCATGCGGTAGTTGATGTAGTTGAGCATCTTGCTGCTCTTGTTCATGACCTAAAGCAGCGGGGAAGACGAGTAGGTAAGCCTACAAGACACCGATGGAGAGCGCAGAGAGAGGCGCGTGCGGCGCTGTACCATGGTGACGGCTCTGGGCGCTGTCTGCGGAGAGACAAGCGAAGGGACGAAGCAGCCGAGAGCTCTTGAGCGCTTTCGACAGACGCGCTTGGTGCTTTGGATTCCACGGCCCCACTCCCCCACCCAAGTACGCGCGACCTTCAGACAACATTCAACCCACCGATCATTGATGGGTAGTTTAGCTAATTTTGACGTATATTTCATACAAAGCAGATAAAATGCACTGAAATGGCTACAGTCTATGCCACTGCGCAGCCTGGGCGCTCGGTCGTTGGCGCAGGCGTCAGGGCCGGTGTCTCACTCGGAGTCTCCGTTGGGGTTTCAGTTGGTGCAGGGGTCTCACTGGATGCAGGGGTCTCAGACGGAGCAGGCGTCTCACTCGGAGTCTCAGACGGTGCCGGTGTCTCGCTCGGTGTCGGCATCTCGGTGTCTGGTGCCGGAGTCGCGTTGGCTGGTGCCGGAGTCTCAGCAGCTGGTGTCGGAGTCTCAGTGGATGGAACTGGGGTCTCTGTCGTGGGAACTGGAGTCTCCGTCGTGGGAACTGGAGTCTCAGTCGGCGTTGCAGTGGTCGGTGCTGGGGTCATGGCTGGTGCGTACGTGAGGATGGACGTGGCGTTCAGAGTCTTGCAGCCGTAGACTCCAGTGGCCACGAGGCCGCAGTAGGAGCCGTAGGGCAGACCTTCCTGGATGATCGGA
>JAADXR010000292.1:0-36989 GCA_023337935.1 Elongisporangium anandrum
AACACGCACATGCCGCTATTGACACTTTTGACGAGTCCTCGTGGCATGACTACGTCGAACATTGCATAAAAATTGAGGACAGATATTTAGAGTTGTCAGACGACATAACGCTTAATCTGGATGAGTAAATGTGATTGATCATAACTTTTGATGCAGCCCCTTGTTGAAAGCGAATCGACTTGGAATCGAACAAGAACATCCACGTCTTGCCCATAGAATTCAATTTTCCCGCCTAAATTTGAAATTTGACATGTTATTAACAAAAAACCAGGTCGCTTATTAACTGAAACGGACTTTGGTAAACCCTGCCAGGTCACTTTCTATTCTTGCTCTAAAACTTGCGACGTCATCAAAACAACTTTCAATATCTTTCTTGGCTGTGGGAATTGTGACCAGAGCGCTTTAACGGCTCCAAAATCGAGGTAGTCGAAAAATCTGCCCACATACCACTCAAAACGATCGTGCTTTGTATACAGAGCCTGGCACTTCGCAATATGATAATGGACGTGATCGTCCGAACCCAAAAGTCGCTCGGGTCGGTTATCATGAAGCCATTTGAATGTATCGTAATGACAGTTTGATGCTGCCTCGCGTAAAGCGTCTGGAGTCCATCCTTCCCTGCGATATATGTGGAGAAATTAATCACATTCAAATGTCCATTCGCAGCGGCGAGGACCATGGCCTTTTCCGTACAACCTTCAGATCGGTTCTCTTGTAACCATAGCAGCACTTTCAAATGACCATTTTCTGCTGCAAGATCCATTGCTTGAGCAGTACATCCTTCTAATCGGTTCTCATGTAGCCACTTGACGAGCTCAAGATGGCCATTCGCAGCAGCATTATCCATAGCGTATGTTGTACATCCTTCAGACCGGTTTTGGTGCAGCCATTCGACATCATCTAAGTGACCAGTAGCAGCCGCATTATCCATTGCTTTCGCTGTGTATCTTTGACACTGAAGGCTGTGGAGGAGTTGCAAAATACCAAGGTGACCACTTTCAGCGGCCTCGTCCATAATGGGAGGCTTTGCTGTTGCCCATAACAACAAGGCTTGGGACACTTCACCAGCGGTCTTTAACTGCTTCATTCGCATCTTGTTAACAAACTTGAACATCTCGAGCTTTCCTGCGCGAGCAGCATAATCATTTGCATCGCGCATCCAGTGAGAGCGGTTCCTGTCATTTTTCCAGACGAATTCACACAAGACCCACTTCACTGTGTCGAAACTGTACCTGTACGGGCGCACATCTTTCAAAGAGGCATCAAACGTTTGCTTCAGGACGTAGAAATAATGCCGAGGGTACGTGTTGACCAACCACTTCGCTGCTTCCAGATTCCCCAAGCGGACGGCATTTCTAAGAAGGCTCGGGCCAAAGAACGCTGGTCGATGCTCATAAAGCCACTGCAGATCTTCCAGCTGACCGAATGCAAGCGCTTCATTGACCGCCCTTTCGGCACTTTGAATTGCGAATGAGTCGGTCTCGTCTTCATGGATTAGGCACCGCTTGATGGACTGGATGCTGGTGGCGTCTGACTCTAAGACTGTGACCAGGGAAAGCCAGTCGCACGGATGCGGATCTCCGTGATCTAGAAGCCAGGCGATAGTATCAGGAGAATAGTTGGAGCCGAAGCACTTGGAGAAAGGTAGATCTCCCTTCGTCTCTTGATATACCCACTTCAGCATAGGGATATTTGAGTGGTTGACAGCGAGCCCGTACATGGCAGCCATTGAAAGCACCTCCTGGTCAGGCATATATCTTCTAAACCACCACTCGACCACTTGAATGTCGTATCCACGTGCTATAGCCTCTCTGACAGCGTGGCATAGGCGTAACTCACGGCATTGCCGAGCGAAGCCAGTCCACTCGCGCTTGAGCAGGCGGTCCAACAGGCGAAGCAAGCCTCACGGCAGACAGAAGTGCGTCCATCCCGAATTGCGATCGACAATCACTCCCACAGTTGCTTCAAATAGAACGCTTTGGTTGACACACTTCAAATAAAGGACTGTAGCATCCTAAATAGAAACCCCTCGTGGGTACAAAAGATCAAATGGGTTGGTAGCACCAGACGACAAGAGGCCGACGTGCTGGTGTCTGTGCGTGCAGTGTGTGCTGGCCAGTCGGCTGTAGACGCGCTGCCGCATGTGGCGTCCAACATTGACGCCTTCTTCCCCACCAGTCCATGGACGCTGGAGAGCGCCTCCAAGCACGGCCTTCTTCGGCTGATGGACCGCCTGCTCAAGTCCGAATGGCCTGGATTCATTCACTAATGTCGTCTACTGCGCTTAAAAGCGGCTGTTGGGGCAGCAATGAAACATGGATACGACGTGCTCGTGCTGGAGTGGTGGCTCAAGATGTACATTCCAGACCAAACGGAGCTCCCCTTGGATAGTATTTACGAGCTCGCGATCCGTCACGCACGGATTCCTGTCCTCGAGTGGCTCTATCGAGAAGCAAAAGGTCAACTGCCTTATTTGAAAAGAGGCGTGGGCTGTGAGGACCCGAATGTCGTGCTCTGGCTGCATGAGCACGGCGGCCGTCACTTGAGCGCTACGCTTTATCTTCCGAGACTTTCAGTTGAATTCACATTCCAGTCCGTCAAGCAATGTTTGATCCTACAAGAAGAGGGCCCGTCATTCAAAATGTTCAACACGTATCTAGTGGCGGAAGAAGCGATCAAGAACAACC
This sequence comes from Elongisporangium anandrum, assembly GCA_023337935.1. NCBI lineage: Eukaryota > Oomycota > Peronosporomycetes > Pythiales > Pythiaceae > Elongisporangium > Elongisporangium anandrum. Next base: position 2,688 of record JAADXR010000292.1, read on the forward strand.
AGTTGGAAAACATTCTGTGGTTGTGCAATTATCAAGCGACGCTTTTCAATTCGCGCTCCCTCGGTCACGGTGTGCTCCATGGCCGATTCGAAGTGGTCAAGTGGCTCTATAACAAGTTTCTGCATCATTTCTTTGAAGATCCACCTGAATTGTTTCAGAACTCACACCTGTCGATTTCCTCTGCTTTCGACGTTGACATGATTCGATGGGTTTTGTGCGAATTTGAATGGACAAGCGAGCAGAAGCGCCTATCTTGGATGGTCGATGCGATGGTGTTTGCTGCACAATCAGGCTGTCTGGAGTTGTTTGAGATTGCAAACACGATCCAAACTGACTATGTGACCAGTAATAAATTTGCCTTTAATGGTGCTGGGATATGACAGTTGTTTATGAGCCCGGCGATACCCGAACAGGCAGCTGCAAATGGCCACCTCAACAATATTCAGTGGCTTCAAGATCACTGCAGGCAAGTAATTACAACCAGAGTTTTAATTCGAGCCGCTGCGAATGGCCACTTAAACGTTGTGCAGTGGTTACATCAAAATCGTTCCGAAGACTGTACGCCAGACGCAATGAATGTTGCTGCAGCCAATGGTCATCTGGATGTCGTCCAGTGGCTACATGAGAATCGATCAGAAGTCTGTACAAGAAAAGCAATGAATTCAGCTGCACAAAATGGACATCTAGCTGTGTCAAAGTGGTTGCACGAGCACCGATCGGAAGGTTGCACAACATTGGCGATGGACAAAGCAGTTGAAAATGGATATCTGGAAATTGTGCAATGGCTCCATGAACATCGAAGTGAAGGATGCACAGCAAATGCTGTGAATTTAGCTGCAGCAAATGGTCATCTAGATGTGGTCACTTTCCTTACATGAATCGTCAAGAACGTTGTACGCGACTCGCAATTGATCGTGCAGCCAAAAGAGGCTATTTTGACGTATTCAAATGGCTTTATGAGAGACACTTCCTGCTGCGAATGGCGACCTGACTATTGTGAAATGGCTCCATGACCACCAATGCCAACGGGCGAAATCAAGTGCTCTGCATTGTGCGGCTGTCTGTGGTCATTTGAATGTAGTCACGTGGTTAGATCAACATGGCTACAAAGGTTTTGGATCACAAACTATGGATGCAGCCGCAGCGGCTGGATGTCTTGAAATGGTCCAGTCGTTGCATGACAATAGTACCGAAGGATGCTCAACAGAAGCTATGGATTCAGCAGCTCAAAATGGGTATCTAATAGTGGTCAGCTGGTTGCACCACAATCGGACCGAAGGCTGCACCGCTAAGGCTATGGTACGGGCTGCTGCTAATGGTCATTTGGATCTGGTGAAGTTTCTGCATTTAATTCGTCAGGAGGCATGTACTTCCCAAGCGATGGAGCATGCGGCGGCCAGGGGACATTTTACCACATTTCAGTGGCTTTACGAGAACAGATCGAAAGCGTTTGATCCGGACTTGACAGCTTGGCAAAATGACGAAGGTGGGTATCAACGGATCATCAAATACCAAGCTCTTTATACGGAGCACAATCAGCTTGAGCGGCTGGTTGATGAGCTTATTTGGTGCAATGACTTTGAAGCGGTCGAACAGTTGATATACAAAGCCCATTCGAGTGGAGCGAAAATTGAGAGTCACTTCGTTGATTTCCTGTAAATACGTAAATGTAGGCAGAGAGGTCATTATTATGAACATTGCATGTAGCATCCACACCATCCAACAAAATAGCACAAGATTAGAAACACAGCGTATCATTTCCAAGCGTTATCCACATAACTAGCCACAACCTGCACCACAATGCCACTCCACCTAGCAATCAGAGTTTTACTGAAAGTAAGAATGTGCCCCGGTGTTGCCATCCACTATGCGATGGTTTCTGCCCCCAATTGGAGCGTGGCATTCAGGACACGTGCTTTGTACCATGGCACCCCCACAATCGGCAATCAAATACGGATGGCCATTGGGGCATTCGTACCAGTGACCTCCATACCCACCGTATATCCCAGTGTTCGTATCCGTGTAGTTCATGGCCTGTTGTACACTCCGTTTCTCCTCAATCGTCATTTTCTGGTAAAAAATAGCTGGGCGAAGACACCGGTCCACTAGTGGCTTCAGAGCATTCACTTCATGTAGACGGTAGTCTCTTGAACTCTTTAGCGAATCGAACTTGCCTTGGAGCTCCTCTTTGAAGCTCTCCATATTTCTCTCAAAAGAATCGTCGACTAAAAGTGACGAGTGCTGAGGATGGTTACGAACGGCCAACAGATAGTAGCTTCTCAATCGAATACCAGCCACTAGAGTATTCCATGTCGATTGTTGGGAAAGTGATTCGTTACACAACTGAAGCAATTTGCTCTCCAACTTGATCACATTTACGTACACAGCCTGAATAGATACGAGCGAATCGTCTTTCTTCATAATTTCTTCACTGCTTTCACCAATTTCAGCAAGTACTTGCATCCATAGTGCAACGACCTGAATTAGCTCCAGCCGCACATGGATCAGCGACTGCTTTAAAATCACTTGGCGGTAGGCTGCCAAGTTGAGAGTCGTGGCCTCAAGCTGCAAGCGATTAAGCCGGCTCATTTCTTTTGTCATGAGCACTTCTGTTGGCGATTTCTGCTGCGTACGCTTGTTCCATTCCTTATAAAGTTCACGAACCATTTTGCGAGTTTTTTTCACTTCTTCATCACTTCCGTGTCCTGCATCATGAGAGACCAGAAACTGTTGAATTGTTGAACGTTTCTCTCGGGAATCCTGGACCCACCCCATCACACGCTGCAAAAACTTCAACTCGGCGCTTCTTGCTTGTGCATATTTAAGCACTCGTCCGTACCGGTTTATGCCACCAACCACGAGAAATCGGCAGTGGGGACATTTGTATTTTGATGCCCAGTCTCCTCCAACTGCGTTCGGTATCAGTGGTATCACACCCGTCCATACAACCGTGTCATTTTCTTGTATATCACTCATGTAGAACTTGGATAGTTCCAATATTCCATCCAAAGTCTCCACAGTGAGTGCATGACCACATCCCAACTGAATAAGAGGCGAATCGTTCGGGTCATGTTCCCCCAAAGAGCCGTGCATGATCAAATCGACAATGTCATTGTAATGACTTACTAAAGGTCCGCATTCACGACAATAATCACTTGATAGACACGCCTCGCCACAGAGACCTGGGCACTGATGACCGCATTTTGACAACCTTTTTTCGCAGCGCTTGTTGCAAGGTAGTTTGATGCATGGACTTCCACAAGGCAACGGGCACGAGGTTTTCGTATGTGGGCAATACCACTCACACGCTTCGGAACAAGATGCACACGGTTCATTGCACTTTTGTGGGCAAGTTGAATGGCGACACGTATTGGCACAGGCTTGATTGCACGGAGGACACTGCCCTGCCGGATGGCACACTGCATTGCAGTAATGTCCGCACGCCATGACTCGGTCACAGGGGTGTGTGCAGTTTCCCATGTGGATCTGCTTTGAACCTTTTACGATTTCCAATAACTCGCGGGTTGAGTGGCAACCAGATGCTTGCAGACAATCACCACAGTTGCGAGTGCACACGTGACCACATTCATCGCGAAGTCTTCCACACTTGTGTTGGCATTTGTAGGCAATCGTAATGTCCGAAACTACTGCAGCAATACCGGATTTTTGCACACACAGAGCAGGAATACAAGGCAACATGGAATCATGACCGCATACCGGCATTAACACTTTTGTTGGACGAGTGCAGTCTTGAAGCATCACTTTCTGCGACTTGGGACAAGAGATATTGGTGAGTTTGTGGCCACATGGCAACTCTTTCACTGGGTACACATGGTCACATACGCATTTCTCGGAACAACGACGTCTACAAAAATGACCACATGAACCAATTTGTCTGTCACAGGGCTCCATACACTGGGTCCATTCATGCTGGAGGTCATCAACATGGCACATTTTGGGACAAGCATGACCGCACACAAGCCGCGCACGACATTTTTCCATGCACCCGCCATCAGGTGTCAGGTTGCGCATATCCTTGACACACTTGATAGTTGTATTGTACCCGTGATTCTGGCAGGTCAAAACGAGCTCCCCGTTACCCACCATATGACGCTCGTTCAACAAGTCCAAAATATTTAAGAACATTTCTGCTTTTCCTTCTTTTCGCATTGTGCGAGACGAACCGAACACCACCATGCCGTGCTTTGCGCGCGAGAGCATCACATTCATGCGGTTCGAAATCTTGAGGAAACCAGAGTGGCCTTGTTCATTACATCGCACAGTTGAAATGAAGACCACTGTCGCTTCGTTTCCTTGAAAGTTGTCGACAGTTGAGAGCCGCACCACTTGCTCCATCGACACGTTGCTGTCCTTTTTCGAATCGACTTCCTTTGTACCCTTATCACCGTCGAATTCTTCTAAACGGGCCAATTCTTCAGCATCCTTTTCCTCCAAAACAGCACGCATGCTTTTAGAGCCAAGAAGACGCCGAATCAACCGCAATTGCCCAAGATAGGGCGTCAACACGGCAATTTCTGGACCAGGATATCCCTGTTTCACGGCGTACGATACAAGCTCCACAATCATCTCCGCTTCAAACCGGTTACTTTTCGAGCTTTCATCCTCAGTTTCCAAGTGATCATGGTCGAAAAACCACACGTTATCATGAAATCCTCTCAAGTTAGGATACGCATGCACAGTGTTGGAATCCTGCAACGACGGATACAGTGTAAAACGCACTAAGTCAGCTATTTCAGGGCGCATCCGACGTTGGGTTTGCAATGTCACTAGGATGCCACGGTTTCGCATAGTATCGAAATTGTTGGCATAGAATGCCTGGCGATCCATCACAAGCCGTTCAAAGAGTGAAATGTCCAGATTATATCCACGCCGTGCTGACAACGATAACTTGTACTCAGTCACCAATGGACGAAGCTGCAAATGGTCGCCAATTTGAATCAATCGCTGGATACCTGGTGTAATGCACGGCAACAAATGCGCCTCCAGAACTTCTCCAGCTTCCTCACAAATCACGAAATTGGGAGACAAAGCGCGCACCAATTCTTGATTTTGAGCACACCCTGTGGTCGTCATTCCCACAATCTTACATGAACGAAGGATCCGTAATGAACAGCCCAGATTGATTTCACGCATTTCCTGCACACGGCCTTCGTACTCTTCCATTTCTCGAGCAAATATCCCTTCCGAATGGGTCAACCACTGTTCCAGCCAAAATGCTTCCAGAAGCTTGCGATGTTTTTTGCTTAATTTCCACAGAGCTTTCGTACCCAACAAGTCATAAGGCGTTGCATTTACATCGGGCGCCACATCTGATTCGGCAGAAGCAGGAGTAGCGAATACCGGAGACTTCTTCCCCATTTTCCACGAATTCCATCGGTCTGAGGCGGTTGCTCCACGGCTATCATGAGTTACGAAGCCATCACTATCTTCGGATTCGTCTTCGCTATCAGCAAAACCGATGATAGAATGATATGCTTCCATATAATGGTCTGACAGCCAGGAGAGAAAGTTGCCAAGATTACTCTTCTTCTCGTTGAAGGTGGCTGCCATCTTCTCCTCTTGAATTTTGCACTCGCGATATAGCCGAGAAAATGTATGATGTTCTCCAAAGGTGTTGTTGGTTTTCAGGTTCATAACGTTTCGAGTCTGCAGCATAGGCGATTTACACCTTCCACCAATGCGCACAATTTTGCTCAACTCACACGCACCACTCTTGACCAATTCCTCCAAGAACTGGTCGAGTGCATGGTTCGTATAACACACGCACAGGATTGGCGTCTGGTGCATGGAGGAAGACGAAGGATTTTGCTGTTTGAGAAACGTTTCAACAATTTTGATCCCCACATAACTCTTTCCCGTGCCGGGGGGTCCTTGGATAAGGCAGCACGCTCGTGTCATTGCGGCGGCAAAGGCTTCAACCTGAGAACCATCCAATTTCAGCAAACCTTGCTGCTCTAAAACGTTGAGTTGGGTGCAAAGCGACTCAAAGCTTGTAATGGGAACACTGCGCATATCCACAGCACGTTTAAATTCATCTTTTACAAGATGCTGGAGGTTCCACGTCTGGACAGCAGCTCTTCCTTCTTGACCGGCATCTTCATTTGTTACTTCCTTGGGCGCCGTGGTGTAGACGGCATCGCTTCCACCAGCAAAGAGTAGCTTGAGGAGAGCAGGCGGTTGTAGCACATCGTACGTTTGCAAGGTTTGCAAAATAGCCTGTGTAGGGGGGAAACACACACCCGATGCCTCAATGAGAAACGTGTCGTCATCTTGTTGAGATGGTTTCGTTTTCCGTAACAGACCGTAAACTAGCTGCGCATCTCTCCTGGAAAACTTGAGGTATGTCGTGAGAGTCTTGGGATCTCCTGATAACTCCCATTCATTTCTTGCAGCAACAGTCCCATAAAACACATTCGTGGCACGCAATCGCTTGCTCCGTGGATACACAGCTGGTTCATCATCATCCCTCGCCGAACGAGGTAAGTTATTTTTCACTCCAAACGCCAGTGCCACCAATGATCCGACACTCAATCGGTCGCTCCGATCCCAAAACTCCTTGCGAGCGGATGCCTTTGCCTTTTCATCTGATTTTCCACTGGTTGACAGGTTACTGTGACTTCTCATGTTGGCATAAGGCTGAGCGCAGCGAATAGCAAAGTACACACCCTTGCGACTATGGCATGCGAGCTTCACAAACTCCACCCGATTACAAACCAGCAAATTCGGAATGTTCTCCTGACGTGGTGGCTGCAGGCGTTGCTGGTAGTAAAATTGGTCAAGCCCAACACCACCTAGAAACCATTGGATCCCTCTCCGGAACTGGGCCAGCATATCTTCGCGGATGAGACGAAAGTGAAAGTCGAACAACGTGGCCAGTTGAGCGTTAGATTCTGGGTAGAAAGGCAACCGTGGCTCTTCAATACAGCAAATCTCAGCATGCGTAGGCAGGATATCGACGCGTGTGTACTGTGGATCATCGTTTTCATGGCGCAGTTCTTCTTCCTCTGCTTGCTGTTGATGCCCACGACTGACTCGATAGATCATTTGCGGTTGCACACGGTACTGGTCCACTGGTGCTGCCTTTCCCTGTCGGGGTTTAATAACGTGTTGCGGTAGAAAATCTTCGCAAATCTCGAGCGTTTGTTCCAACACATTCAACACTGTCAATTGCGCCACTTCATCCGACGCGATCAACTTATGCAGATCACAGGCAACAGTGTAGATCAAATGGTCTTCAGCAATGACAGTCGGGATCATTCTGCAAATCTGGTACAGCAAATCAATGCAGGTCGCCACACTCTTGTCATACAATCCCTTTGCCTCAAGTGACTCACGCTCCTGGGCAAAACACTTGACGATGCGCGTGAGAAACAGAGGCTCGTTGACAACATGCCGGTAGATCGTCTTCTTTATAGTGCCGTGAGTCGACTGCTTGAACTTGTCGGATGTGAGGAACTCCATAAACGGCAGCAAGACCAGCTCAAAGGTGCTCAGCCCTGCAACTTCACACTTGAGCTGTAGGATCTGGTCGATCTTGTTGAGATTGGCCTCTTTGCTCAGACTTAGAACGACTTCGTCAATGTACCTGGCGCCTGAGATTTCGTTCACGAAGTTGCTCATATCCCAACGCCTTTGCCCGGCGTCATAGCTGAACGGCCGATCGCGGCGCAGCACATCAGGCAACGAGACCGACGTATCCAGTTGGGGCTTGGATCTGGGCGGCCCGTCTTGGCCAAAGCCACGGCCACGTCCACGTCCACGCGCGCTTGCACTCTCTTGGCCGCGGCCTTGGTGACCGCGCCCTCGCGCTCCTCGTCCTCTCATTCTTCTTCACAACTGACTTCGGAAGAGGTCGAGAATGCACTCCCTTTCCCATGATGGCGCCAGCCATACGGAAGCCTTGCGTCATCCATAGTCCGTTGGACTACCCCCCGTGGGATTTTCCATCATGACATGTACTGTAGCTATCATGCGAAATCGCAGAGGGGATGGGCGCGCGATAAAACCTTCCTCACACAAGGTTTTTTTGGCGAAGAAGTGCCTTCTTCAGTAGAATGGATACGCATGAGGTTTGTGTTCTGCATTGAGATTGGTGGAGCTCACAGGTGCTTGCTTTCCTAACAAATAGGTGACGCACAGTTGCACCCATTGAACAGACGGCTCTTCTAATTGAAGAGTGTTGGGTGAATGCTGCGAAGTGGCTGGAACAAGCCGTTCGCAAAGCTTGGATACAGCGTTGGCTGAGAATCTACATCTCTGGTCAACAGCTATTGCCGTTGGAGGTGCTTGCAATCAAACACACACAGCTTCCCTACTCGAGTAAGCAGGACAGGGCGAACTGCCACGTGAGTTGCTATCACAGGGCTTATCACTGGCGCGATGATCTTCATGTACTCGGCCAATGCGCAGACGTAAATGACCAGATGACGATCCATTGTGTGGCCTACCAAAGCGAAGAGAGCTCATTTCGCGCTTTCTGTGGAGATCGAGCGTGATAAGCGACACTATTTGACGGAACGGGTTGGGATATGCGAGCTTCGCGCAACAACTGACGCGCCGTATGATCTCAGGATTATTGCAACCACAGGATTCTCCACAGGCGTTGGTACTGTATAGTGATGGCGTGTAGGGAGATGGATGGCATTGAAACAGTCGATATCGTGGACCCAAATACAAGACTCACGAGCGAAATAGAAGCCCCTTTGATGAGATGAGTTCAGATTCCTTTGTCAAAAGGACTTCACCCAAAAACGATCGGTTAGGACGGGTTATAATTTTTCACAGAACTTTACGTTTGTTGCAGATTTGGTGAACTGCTCAAGCTTTAGGTCAATGCGCGTTGAAAGTCTAGTTCTACGTTAGTGTTATTAAGTGATTGTTAAGCAAGCACGAGTCGAGACAATTGGTCAGATATATCAAGGTCTTCGTCAGCCGTGGAATCGATACTGTCGATGGGCACGCAATCTTCGCCGTTGCTGTTCCAGAAGAAGATCTTCGTGTGTCGCTTGTGTCATGTGCGGACTAGCCGCCTTCTTGCCGATGACTTTCTTCTTCTGCTCCAGCGCCATCCAGCCCATCGTGCTGCCGTGTCGTCTTCGTCTTCTGTTGCTGCCGAAGTGAAAGTGACCCCAAGGCTGTAGTCCATTTGACAGAGGTATCTGTAACGGTTTTTCGAAAAAGCAGGTTCGAGATTCACTACAGTATCTTCGATCATGGCGCAGCTGACTGCAGTGGAGTTGGCCTGCGCTGTCCATCCATAGGTGGCGGCTCTGCCACAGATCTTGCGAGACGTCACCGCTTTCCTCTCGTTCAACCGCTGGACGCTGGAGAGCGCCTCCAAGCGCGGCTTCGTGCGTCTCCTGGACCGCCTGCTCAGGCTCGAGTGGCCTGGGTTCAACCGCGAATGCCGTGAAAAGCGCTTGGTTCGTGCTGTTGAAGACGCTGTAGAGCACGGATACGCCGTTTCCATACTTGAATGGTGGCTCATACGATACATGCCCGCCCAGCAGGTGCTCTCGATGAGTGACGTGCTCAAGCTCGCCATCAAGCACGGACGGCTTCCCGTGCTCGAGTGGATCTATTGCACAATGCGTAGCGAACTGCCGAGTCTGAAGAGCTGCGTGCCCAGCTCCGACCCTGAGATAGCGGCGTGGTTGCATGAGCATGGCGGCCACCAATTGCCCGTGGGGCTATTACTGTACAGACCATGGAGGTCAGACGCCAGCTTCCTGGCCATCAAACAGTGTTTCACCTATCAGGACGAAGACGACACATTCAAGATCATGCATGAGGATAGACTCGTTGGATGGGCGATTGAGCTCGACGACATGAAAGCTCGTCTGTGGCTTCACGAACATAATCCGATGCTCTTTGAGCCGGGGCATCTCACTTATGCTGTTCTCAACGGCCGGCTTGAGATGGCGAAGTGGCTGCAGAAGAGCTTCTCCCGCCATTTTTTCAGCGATCCAAGCTGCACTTTGCTTCAGTTCCACAATCCGAGCACTCGAACGTTTGACTTTGGCCTTGTGCAATGGATGGTCTGTGGATTCGACTGGGCAGACAAAGACGCACGCATTGCCTGGATTGACGAGTCAGTCGTATGTGCTGCAAAAGATGGCAATCTGTACATCCTCGAATTCTTGTGCAACATTCGAATGGAGATTCTCGTGAAGGGTCAAACTCCTGCTAGTGTGGACGCTATTGCTAATGGAGACGCGTGGCAGTTGGTAATGAATGCGTTAAGCCCAGAACTCATGGATACCGCCGCTACGTTTGGTCGCCTCAGCATTATGCAGTGGCTTCAACGCCATCAATGTCAAGGATGTACGACGGAAGCTATGGATACAGCAGCCGCCAACTGACACTTTAATGTAGTACAATGGCTGCACCACAATCGCTCCGAGAGCTGTACAACAAGCGCCATGAATAATGCCGCTGCGAATGGACATTTGCAAGTGGTCCAGTGGTTGCACAAGTGGCGAACTGAAGGATGCAAAACAAAGGCAATGGATTTGGCAGCAGGAAATGGTCATCTCCAATTGGTTCGGTGGTTGCATGGGAACCGACGCGAAGGCTGTACAACTGACGCCATGAATACAGCTGCACAAGATGGATACTTGGAAATGGTCCAGTGGCTTCACGAAAACCGAACCGAAGGCTGTACCACGTCGGCTATGAATTCAGTTGCAGCCAACGGTTATCTGGACGTCGTTCGATTCCTGTATGAAAATCGAGTGGAAGGGTGCACGTCGCAAGCGAAGCAAACTGCATCGGCCAATGGTCATTATGCCACGTTTAAATGGCTGCAAGAGAACCAATCAGAGCCATCTCATCTGAATTTGACCAAGTGGAAGACATGGGGCGGTATTTCGTATCAACGAATTCTCAAGTGCGAGGCACTTTACACGAAGCACGATCGGTTGGGATGGTTTGTGGACGAGCTCATCGAAATCGCCGACTTTGACAGTGTTGAAAAGCTGCTGTTTGAAGCCCGTGCAAAAGGCGAGACTTCTCATGAGTGTCGCTATGTTACTTTCTTATTATTCACGTTGGCTCTGCTCTTTTGAGTCGAATCAACTCTATATTTCGTTGTAAGTTATACATGAACAATGACGTTAATTTTCTGTGACTTCACAGCAATGTCTTTTCGAAAGTAAACGCAAAGATGAACGATTCATTAGACAGTGTGCGTGGACATTTGCTCGAGCGTGCGTCTGGCTAGTTGTTCATGGCTGGGCTGGTCAAAAGAAGCGCTTCGATCTTCAGAGCCCCTTCATTTTTCAAGGTGAAAGCAAAACAGTATACTGTATACCTCAAAATAGAGGATCGCTTCGTTCTTCAAAGTTTATTGTGGTGCAGTCGCTTTTTATTGTGGCTGGGAAAGCAGCGCTGCAATCGGCTAAATGCCTGATCTCACAATTCAAAAGCTCCGATGGACAAGCAGGGTGTGCTGGCTCTGGGCGTGACCGCAGGCGTGGGTCTTGGCTATCTGGTTGGTCGATCGCAGTCTCAGGCCATTTCGGCCGGTGTCTTCAGGTCGACGTCCAAGAGCGACAAGAAGAACGGAAAGCTGGACGAGGTTGAGCAGCTCATTCGCCCCAACATCCTGGCGCTTACCCCCTATCGCTGTGCCCGCGACGACTATGATCAGGGTAAGTGTCATGAATGGAGCAGACACGGGTGCCATGAACGTATTTACGTATGGATGGGGTGCTAGGTATCCTTCTAGATGCGAATGAGAACAGTCTTGGGCCATCGCTGGGCAAGAACCACCCGCTTGCACAAGCTCAATTGGAACGCTACCCGTGCCCGTTCCAGAACGACCTGAAGCAAGCAATTGCCGACTTCAGGTATACTCTGTTTTGCAGTAGACACTGGAAATAATGACCGTATTTGAGCTCACCTGGCTATGACGCAGAAACGAAAACTCGAGCGAGCACATGATCACGCCTGCCAACATTTTTCTCGGCGTGGGCAGTGATGAAGCCATTGATCTGCTCATCCGTGTAGCCTGCACCCCTCGCGTGGACTCGATCCTGATTACGCCGCCCACGTATGGCATGTACGAAGTCTGCGCCAACATTCACGATGTTGGCGTCATCTCTGCGCCTCTGTGTGTCGAGGCTCACGAATCCAACCCCAAGGGTCTAAAGGTCAGTGCTGCGTCATTGGGATTTGGAATGGCAAAGCATCAGGGATTATTAATGGCTCGTGAATTGCACAGGACGACCCCCCTCTGCCTAGCTTCCACATCAAGCCCCAGCAGATTCTTGCTGCAGTGACAGACAAGACCAAGATTATTTTCCTCTGCAGTCCTGGAAACCCGACGGCCAACAGCCTCCGATTCAGTGACATCGAAGCCATTCTGACCGCCAAGGTTTGTTTATCTCTGCTCTTGAACGCTCTCTGCCAATGATTGCTAAAGTTTCATCTCAGGAGTACAAGGGCTTTGTGGTCGTGGATGAAGCCTACATCGACTTTGCCGAAGACGTGAGCCTGTGCACGCTCGTGAACAAGTACAACCGTCTGGTTGTGCTGCAGACGTTGTCAAAGGGCTTTGGGCTTGCTGGAATACGCTTGGGCAGCGCCTTTGCGAACCGGCGTCTTGTTCAGATTATGAACAACGTCAAGGCGCCGTACAACATCAACACGCTCACCGCAAAGGTGAGCTAATGCACCAACACAGGCTTCGTTGAAAACTGCTCAAGCTTTCTTTTCCATGACGTAGGCCGCCCACGAGGTACTAAAAAACCTGGACGAACTGCGCGCTAACGTCAGCATCGTCAAGAAGGTTCGTTCCAGCTTTCAGACTTGGATTTCAGTCGAACGAAAACTCATTTTTGTGCTTTACGTCGTTTGTAGGAAAAAGTCCGTATCATGAAGAAGCTTCGCAGCTTCTCGTTCGTGAAGTGCATCTACGAGTCCGACTCCAATTTCATTCTGTTTGAGTTACCCCACGCCCACGCTGTATACAAGGAAATGCCCAACCGCGGTGTTGTCATTCGCTACCGTGGCAACCAGTTGCTCCTGAAGGATTGTTTGCGCGCTACGATCGGCAATCCCGAGGAAAACAACCGCATGCTGGAGTTGCTGGACGAAGTCTCTTCCGAATACTTTTAAGCTCCAAAAACTCGCTTCTCTTCGCGAGACTCTGACAGAACAGTATATATGATCGCCAAGAACACGGGACGAATAAAAAAACGCATAATGCGTGGTTTTAAATGGAGGGTTAGAATTGTAATACCAGGTCTGGCTCTCGTTGCCATGAAAATACTGATTGTGTATCTAGATGAAAAAGTTCTTGGGGTGAGGTTTTCTTAGCAGCAGGCGTTTTGTTTTACACACATTAGCCTAAAAGACACTGATTCGCCATCTTTTCTTCTAGCATTGCTCTAGACTTTGCGACGTCGTGAAACCGACCCTCAAACAAAGGCATTTTCTTTGCGTCGGGATTAGAGAGCAGCATTTCGAGAATACAATGGACGCCGTGATGACAGCGGTAGAGAGTCGCTCGGGTCGGTTAAAGTACAGCCATTTGATCGTATCGTAATGGCCGTTTTGTGCTGTTTGCAGCAGGGTATCAGGAGTACATCCTTCCCGATAATTTTCGAGCAGAAATTAAACACCATTCTCAGCAGCGCAGTCCATCACTGCTCGTACATCCTTCATACTGGTTATCTTGCAAACAACCAACAATTTCTAAATCACCGCTTCAGTGGTGCTTCGGATCGGTTCTCATGCAGCCACTGGACGAGTTCAAGATGGCCTCCTGCAGCAGCTGCGTCCATTGCCTTTTTCGTACAGCCTTCCGAACGATTCTGATGCAACCATTGCACCACTTCCATGTTGCCATTAGCAGCCGCATTATCCATTGCTGCAGATGTGCATCGTTGACTTTGATGACGCTGGAAAAACTCCAAAACACCAAGGTGACCATTAGCAGCGGCCTCATCCATGATTGGAGGACTCGCTTTCGCCCATTTGCGTAGAGCATGAGAAACAGCATTTTCAGTCTTGAACCTCTGCATTCGGATCTTATATACAAACTCAAGCATCTCCAGCTTTCCTGAGCGAGCAGCAAAATCACAAGCGTCGCGCATCCAATCATTGCGGTTCCTCTCTTTTCTCCAGACGAATTCACACAAGATCCACTTGACCATGTCAAAGTTGAATATGTATGGGCGCAGGTCATCAAAGCGCTGTACAAAAGTCCGAGTTGGGTTGTTGAAAAAATGCGGAGGGAACATCTTCACCAGCCACTTCGCTGCCTCAAGATTCCCGAAGCGGACAGCATTCCGGAGAAGGTTTGGTCCAAAGAGCGCAGGGCGATGCTCGTAAAACCACTGCAGATCCTCTACCTGGCCATATGCGAGGGCTTCGTTGATTGCCCTTTCCGCACTGAAAACCGCGAATGCGCTGTTCTCGTCTTCGTGGATTAGGCAGCGCTTGATGGCGGTGAGGTTGGTGGTGTCGAATTCCAAGAGCTTGCACAGTGAAAGCCAAGTGCATGAGTGCTGATCACCATGATCAAGCAGCCAGATGACGGTTTCTGGGGAAAAACTGTACACAAGATGCTCAATACGGGGCAGTTCCCCCTTGGTCTCTTGATACACCCATTCGAGTGCCGGGAGATTCGCGTGCTGGATGGCAAGTCGATACACGTGAGCCATTGGAAACGTGTCCTGGTCAGGCAGGTAACTTTTAAGCCACCACTCAAGCACTTGGACATCGTGTCCATGCTGTATAGCTTTGTTGACGCCGCGACATAAGCGGATCTCATACTGTTGCCGGTCGAAGTCAGACCTCTCGCGCTTGAGCAGGCAGTCCATTAAACGCAGGAAGCCGCGCTCGGCAGCGCTCTCCAGTGTCCATAGGCTGCCGCCGCTCAGTAAGAACGCGTTGATACTGGACGCCACATGAGGCAGCGCAGTCACGTATAGGTGGCTGTCGCAGACCAGCATCACAGCTGCCAGGAGCTCCATTCTCCTCAGATCTTGCTTTTCTTGAATGAACTCGTGTGGGACGGCGATCGGCCATCACTGCTCCAAATAGAGGTCTTGTACCCACAATGTGAGTGATGGTCTTAAATAATGTATGAGTCTTCTATTAGAAGTAATTTCGTCAGTCTTCTATTTGAAGCTGTTTTGTCGCTGGTGGTGCCTCTGGTCTGTGCTGCCGCAGCACAGCCCAGTTTACGTAACTTTCCAAACAGTAGTGCTGCCCAGCCGCACGTGGCTGCGCTGTCTCACGTGCAGCACAAGATCAATGCGTTCCACTTTCAGCTGGGCACCAGCCAGTGGACGTTGGGGAGCGCCTCCAAGCGTGGCTTCGTGCGCCTTCTGGATCGACTCCTTCCTCAAGAGTGGGCTGGATTCGACCTTGAATGCCGTGATAAGCGCTTTCAACAAGCCGTCCAGAATTCTGTGAAGAGTGGACACAGCGTCACTGCGTTGGAATGGTGGCTCAGGAGCTACATGCCTGGTCAGCAGAGCATGTCCATGGAAGGCGTTCTGGTGCTCGCCATCCAACACGCCCAAGTGGCTTTATCAAGAACTGCAAGGCGACCTTCCGCACCTCAATGAACGACAGAGTGTTCTGATCCTGAGACCGTGATCTGGCCACATGAACACGGGGGCCGTCACTCGTATATTCAGCTTTACCTGCCCGACCACGTTTAGACAACAGCATATTTTCAAATGTTAAAGCAGTGCATTGCCTACGAAAACGAAGATCCCTCCTTCAGGTTCGCTTAGGTCAGTAAAGCGATCTCTTTAGCACTCGAGCGCGATGAATTTGAGTCTCTCCAGTGGCTCTATGAACATCGGCCGAACTGTTTTCAACGCTACCATTTGAATCAAGCACTCCGTTTTGGTCATCTCGATATGGCCCAGTGGCTCCTGGCTAGGTCTCCCACACGTCATTTCTGGTATCTGCATCAAACATTTATGAATACTCAAGTTCAAATCGACATTGAAACCGTCCAATGGGTCCTGCATGAATTCGACTGGGAAGATGAAATCAGTCGCTTCTCCTGGATGAAGCATACCATGAAATTCGCGGCCAGAACAGGCGAGTTTAAGGTTCTGGATTATCTTTTGGAGCAATTCAAGACAAATCAAGTAGATGTTGGTGCCTGTACTTTATTCAGCCAAGCTTTGATGGATGAAGTTGCAAGCAATGGCCACTTGGCCGTTGTCGAGTGGCTTCACGAACATTCAAGTCTAGGATGTACATCAAAAGCTATGGATGGTGCCGCTGCAAATGGCCACTTATACATTGTCAAATGGTTACATCGGAACCGCTTCGAAGGTTGTACGTCAAACGCCATGGATGATGCAGCTGCAGCTAATCATTTGGGAATGGTTCAATGGCTGCATCAAAATCGATCAGAGGGTTGTACGTACAAGGCAATTGATGAAGGTGCTGCGCATGGACATCTTGAAATGGTTCGGTGGTTGTACGAGAACAGGTCTGAAGGCTACACAAAGAAGGCAATGGAAGTGGCTGCGCGCGATGGACATCTAGAAATGATTCGATTGTTTCATGAGAATCGAAACGGCTGGACTCCAAAGGCATTAAACCTTGCCGCACGACACGGGCGATTCGAAGTCGTTCAATGGATTCACGAGAACCGGCCCAACGATTTCACTACAACAGCTATGGACCACGCTGCTCGAAATGGACATTTGAATATTGTTCAATTTCTGCATGCAAATCGCCAGGAAGGTTGCACGACTGATGCAATGGAAAATGCGGCAACCAGGGGCCATTTCGCCACGTTCAAGTGGCTTTACGAAAACCGATCAGAGCCATTTTCTCCGAACTTGGGATATTTACGAATGGGGGCCAACGATTATTATGAACGTACTCTCAAGTGTCAGGCTCTCTACACGAATCATAATCGATTTGGTTAGTTTGCGCACCAGCTCGTCCAATGTTCTGACTTTGAATCGGTGGATTTGCTGGTACGCAAAGCCCATGTGAAAGGAGTAGTCGCTTAAAAGAAAAAAAGAAATTGTTGACGCGGCTGACACGAATCATCACGAGTTGTTTTGTCAACAAAATCGTATATTTTAAATAAAAAGTGAACACTTCAATGTAGTGAAAACTAGATTGCTTGTTTCGTGATCATTTTTCTTGATTTGTTTCAACTTCTAACTATTTTCGCATTTCTTTTTCTCTGGCAAAAAAACCTCGAAATGCTAAATAGCACGAGCAGTTCCAGTTGTGATTTCGCACCCGAGTTACAAGAAATCTACGTAAATTCTCTCTCGATAGAAGTTTTTCCATTCGCACGGGCCTTGGATAGAAGAAACTCAACCATTTCGAACTGGTCGTAAAAAACGAATTTATCCACAAACCAACCGAGATGATTGTGTCTCGTGTATAGTGCTTGGCACTTGAGACTATTTACATAGGCAGTACCGTGGTTCTAAAATCCCTGAAAACTCTTTTCTGGAATAAATGGGTGAGGTTAGTACCTGTGAGCTGCACGCACATCGACCAGAAGCCTTTGATCCGAACCATCTCAGCCATGCTGTGCGCCGTGGACATCTCGATGTCGCCAAGTGGATGCAGACGACATTCCCCGAACATTTCTTCCACGATCCACACAACACGTTTGAAGAACACTCCGTCTTTCCCTCTGGTGGTCCATACAAGTACTACCTCGCCATGATTCAGTGGGCGCTTTGTGACTACGATTGGGCCAACATGTCAAGACCCCGGTTTGGGATGACTGAGCCAATCAAAGTGAACAACCGACTTTCCTGGATGAACGCTGCCATGGTGTTTGCTGTGAAAGAAGGCAACATGGAGTTGCTGGAATTCGTGCACAAGGCTAGCGAAGATGGAAGTTTCTCCTGATAGGAAATCGATTGATCCAGTATTGAGCGCAGGTTTGATGGATATGGCAGCTAAAAGTGGCCACCTTGCCATTGTCCAATGGCTTGACAGTCACCAATATGAAGGATGCACCACAACAACTATGGACATGGCTGCTGCCAATGGCCACCTGGAAGTTGCCCAGTGACTGCATCAACACCGCCATGAAGGTTGCACTGCAAACGCCATGGACTCTGCAGCTTGCTTCGACCACATTACCGTGGTCAAGTGGCTGCATGAGAATCGAACTGAAGGTTGTACCACAAAGGCCATGGATTATGCTGCACAAAATGGATATTTACAAGTCATTCAGTGGTTGCACATTAATCGAACTGAAGGTTGCACCGTGCACGCAATGGCTTATGCTGCGCGAGGTGGAAATTTAGAAGTCATTCAGTGGCTGCATGATAATCGAACTGAAGGTTGCACCGCAGAGGCGATGGATTTTGCAGCCATTCATGGACATTTAAAAATTGTCCAATGGCTTTACGAGTATCGAAAAGAAGGCACCATTGCAAACGGTATGAATATTGCTATCCTGAATGGTTACGTGGAAATGTCCCAGTTCTTGCAAGCCAAATGCCAAGCGAAGTTTACGCATGATTTAATGGAGCAAGTTGCACCTGATGGTAACGTCGCTATGTTCAAATGGATGTACGAAAACAGATCAGAACCATTCTCTCCGAATCTGCAAAATTGGTTTGAGCAGGACTACGATTCATTCAAATCGATTCTCAAGTGCATGGCGCTTTATACAGAGCCTGAATGCATTGGTGAGATTGTTGACATGCTTATCGAAGCTGATGATTTTGGAACGGCTGAAGTTGTTATTTGCAGAGCCTGCTCGAGGGGAGTGAACTCGCTAGGGAGTTTGTACGTCGATTTTTTCTGAGCACGGTCAAATACTTTATCACGATGTTTTAAGGCCTAGTTCCAGTTTTTCAATAAACGGTTGGAATATGTAAAAATTTCGTATGTCATTTGATATTCTTGCTTTCGTACAGCGCTTCATATTTTTTGGACGCATTTCGGATAATTGTCCTGGGAGTTATCAAGCCATTTATGTGTCTTCGCAAGAAAACATCCGAATTGGACATCCTTCGTTCGGTTTTCGTAGAGCCACTGCACAACTTTAAATTGTCTTTTTAGTGCAGCAGTGTCCATCGCAGCCTTCGGATCGGTTTTTGTGTAGCCATTTAATCGTCTCTAAGGATCCATGTTGTGCAGCTGACCCACTGGCTCTCGTTGTACAGCCTTCATGAAATCAGATCTTTTACATCCCACAGTTTTCAATACGATCCGTGCTATGGTCGACTTGAACGACATTAAAAATATCTTCTTCGCTCTCGTATCCGAAGAAAGCAGTTTGATAGTTTCAAAGCGAGGGAACTGCATGATGGTGCGCACCATGAAAAATCAGACATCAGAGGAATAGACCACAACACTCAAGGTTGTCAAATCTGGAGCAAATTTAAACAGCGTGCTCATTTTGCTTCAAGGCATGCAATGCTCCTCGCAGCAAGAGGAGGGCGTGTTTACTTGTTTAAATTGGTATGTGAACACAGGTTCAAACGATATCATGCTTCAGATTCGAATTTGGGAAGAACCGAGCATTAGATAAAGTCGATATTTCAAGTATTTGGCTCTAACTTTCGTCTCGTGTGACTTGATTTGGTGGTGTCTTCCTCTAATTATGGGTGTGCAGGAAAATAATAAATTAGAGCTTTTCATGCAAAGCTACAAAAATGGTTGCTCTGGCACACGTCGAGGACAATATGGCTAATATCAGCCACTGTACACAGGCGACAGCCTCTAAGATGGAGTGGATTATTTCCTGGATTACCCGCTCAACGAATGAGGGACCGGGGCTTGATTGCTGCGTTGTGGACTGAGATTGATTTCTTTAAGTTATGGCTCTCAAGCTACGTATCTTGTTTGAAGGCGATTTCGATGGACCTCTGACCTGGATACGGACCACCATATCTGGAAAATGATGTGACACGTTGAGCATCCGTGACTGCGATTTTGTTGCGTAATTTGCTGGAATTGTGTATAGTAGGACAGTACGCAAACTATGAAGCCTGCGGTGCAGTGCGTATACTTGAAGCCAATGTGGATTTGATTCAAATCAATTTTCCAGACTGCGTTAGCTTTCGGCAAGATACCTGAGTCCTTTCCACAAGAATTACCTTCATCGTACGGGCGGTTTGATTTCGATTATTCCATCATTGGAAAGTGAATGTCGTACATATCGTACCACCTGATTATTGTCATAATTGTTGGAATGAAAGCATCAAAACTATATTGGCAGATGCTGCTCTAGCAGTCGTCGTATTGATGCGTTTAGCATGCATGACGGTTGATTGGAATTTTCCTAGACCCACGTGCAGAATGCAAGACGCCCAGGCCGCAGGAGATAGTACGGCCACGTTTCGTTTTGCTCATGAGCCACGATGTAGCTGTCGATGGACGAGATCGTGCTTTCAAATGTGCTGATTGCACTGCTCAGCACAGTCTCGGTCGAGAATGGCTCCACTTTGTAGACCAAGAGCAGCGACTGAGCATCTGGGGGCTCACGGTTGAACATCGCAGCTGAAGCAATGAGCTTCGGTGTGAGCGCCTTGGGCGTCACATAGCTTGAGAGGTCCAGCGCCTCGTTCGCCTGAAGTTTGGCCGTCGGCATGGCTTTCCAGATCGCGGCACCGCTGTAAGGCACGGCGAGGCTCTCCCACGTGGCCGCTCCGTTCATTGCGTGGTGCTTGACCGCGCTCTGGAACACGAAGTACGTGAGCAAGGTGATTAAGTCGTCGTAGCCCTTCAGTTGCGCTGGGAAGTCGTGAAGATGCGGCAGCTTCGCACATGCCTGAGCCCAGCTCTGGAGCTCTGAATCCCCAGTGATGGCGCTCTTGGTCGGACAGTATGCCTTCACGTACGACGTGACGAAGGTGGAGATGGTATCGTAGTAGAGCTTCCCGTAGATCGCGTACTTGTGCGTGGAAATGGAACTCAAGCCGCGTTTCTTAATATCCGTCGCAAAGTCGTTCTTGATCGAGATCTCATTGGTCAGCTGCGAGATCAGAAAGCGAGTGGTGCCTGACGCACCAAAGCCGAACGTGACATCCACAATAGTTGACGTGTTGAGAATCAAGACGAAGGCCTGCAGCTCCAGTCCGAAGTCGGTCTTGATGTGGTGCATGAGCAACGCAGACACTGGGTGGCCCTCCGACATGTGCCGGAAGAGCTCGACGCGCAGAGGGATCGTGAGCGAGTGGGTCTTGGCCATGTGCTGGAACTGCTGATAGTTGAATTCGACTGCATCAAGCGCCATCTTGGCCAGCGTCCATTCATTTGCAGTGTCGAAGGGCGTGTACGTGATCAACTGGCTTGAGTTGCTGGTCGAGATCACCTTGATCGCCAGAGCCAGCAGCTTTTTCTTCTGCTTGTTGTAGCAGTAGTAGCCCACCAGCGGCGCGTTGTACTTGTTGCTCGCTTCCGGATCGTTCCACTGCGCGTAGTCGGAGAAATCCTGCACGAAGAGCTGCTTGGCGCTGACGATGCTCTTGAGCGTGACGCCAGAGCCGCAGACCTTGATCGCGTTGGCGCTCGTGAGCGTCGAGTCTGCTGGACTCCGACGCCAACGAAGAAGCGAGTAGCGTGGCACACCGACGGCGACAGAATTTGTGAACTCACACAGTTGCCTTATAAATTGGCTGACAACTGGAAACAACTATGCCAGATATCGCGGTGGAGACAGTCAAAATGGCACGAGTAAGAATACGATTGCGAGTGAAATTGTGCAATTCATCGCAAAACACAAGATCACTACAGTCAGAAATCCAAGGATGTGCAGTCGAAGATCAGTGCGCTTGAGGTGTCGTACCGAAACGCCGTCGATTGGCTGTCAGCTACTGGATCAGGTGTCACCGACGAAGCCAATTTGAACGAAGCCATCAAAAAGCGTTGCCCTGATTTTGATGCTTTGTCAAAGACTATGGACGAGCGCCCATTGATACGGCCCTTGCTGCTCAACACAAATCTACAAGACTGCAGTGACTCTTCTTCAGATGATGATCTTCGTGCTAACGACGATGATTCTAATCATGGTGAGACAGATACTTCGAACGGGTCGACACATTCAAATTCAGTTGCCAAACATGACGATATGCACCACGAGAATCAACAGAAACCTGCAAATCTACCGCGCTCTATCACGAAATCCACGTACAACGGCACCAAAAGGCAGAAGGATGACTCGGCTGATCAAGATCTTAGAGATCTTAAACGCCTTCAGCTGGAACAAGTCAAGGAATACCAAATGATGAAGCTCAAATATCAAAAGCAGCAGAACGATTTGCATCGAGACGAGCTGAAATTGAAACAAGAGCGTGCGTTAGACGAAGGATGCGATGCAAGAGCAAGAACTAGCGAGGCATCGGCTCGTGCACGTAAATTTTCGAAGAAGCTGAGACGTGTGCAATTCAACGCAAAATCATCTTATTGAGAGAGCAAAAAAAACTACTCGATGAAGCAGTATCGCAGACAGAGATTGATTCTATCCTCCCTCTACCCTCTGGTCTCTAGCATGAAGCAAAACAACTGATTGCGCCTCTCTTCGCCTGGCGCAGTATCTGGTATTGCACAGTTGAGCTCGTCGTCGTCTTCAAGTGTTGCACCTTCGTTTATTTCGTTTTCCCATCTCTTTGGTATTGGTTCTGCGATCAGTAAATTATGGAGTACGGTCGCGCACGTGATGTACTGGATCAACCGCTTCATGGATTTCTTAGATTTGATGATCACTCGCGAGCGTTTTAGGTACTGAAATCGTGCTTTAAGCAAGCCAATACAATGCTCCGTCTTGACCCGAGCTTTAGCCAGCTTTGTATTGAAGTATGATTTGTGTACGTCCATTTCTGCTCGTGCAGGCTTCTTACAAGCAGGAATCATGACAGCTGAAGCTTGAAAGGCTGAATCTCCCAATATATATTCACTGTCGGAAAAGAACTCTCTCGATTCACGATGCAGCCGGCTGTTTGTCCAGACAAGATTATCGTGCGTCGATCCTGGCCAACCGATGATTATATTGCGAACTCGTGCAACATCGTCGCATGTGATCAAAGCGTTGACTGCCTATCCACCCTTTCGTGTATAATAATCTTCTCCATTAAGTGTGGGCTTGAATTCAAGTGGAAACAGCGTCCCATCAGTCATGCCGGTGCAGTTCACGAATCCAAATTTGCTGTGAATACGGCGTGCAATCAATTTTCGCTCGTCTTGGTCCGGCCATGTGATCGTCTTCTGCTCCAATTGCATCAATATCTTGACCGTTCTACTTACATAATTGGAGATCGACCTTTACCCAGACCAAAAAACAAAGCCAATTTTGATGCGGTATTCTCGTTGCCGCATCCACCAAAGAACTTCAGCAGCACCATCATGTGAAGCTCGGCGCCACCACGAAAGGTCCGACGCGGGTCAGGCTGGAATATAGAGTCGTGTTGAATCTCTTCTACGAGCCGCGCAAACGCTTCTCTTGAGACTCGAAAGTGCTCCAAAAACTCTCTATCGTTCAAATATGTCTTGTCGTTCAGGAACTTCTTCCATTTGTCCTCGCGCTTTCTGTACGGCCCTCGACGCGTGAAGTAGCGTGAGCAAGCGACGTGCTCAAACTGCAGGAGCAGCCACTCATCTACGTCATCGTCAAATGGCTCTACATCATCGAACAAGAACCGAGTATTTGCTGCCGCGCGACGCTCGTCGATGGCTGCCTTCAAGTCCCGCAGTGCCCTCTGTCGTGCAATCGTGCGTGGCATGTTGAAGTGAACGCGCGCACTCACATGGTTGCCGATGAAAAAAAATTATGTGTTGCTGCTGTGAGGGACGATTTGTGAATCGAGCAAATGAAAAAAAAATCTTGCTGCTGAGGATTGGGTACCCTAATGTGGTCCACACAATTGTTTCGATGTCGCACTTTTTGCGAGACAGAGGGAGTACATGGTACGATTGGACGGGTGGCTGGGAGACCCAGCTTATGACAGAGATTTCTGGCAGTGATGCCCCAAAACCTCTACTTCTTTATTATTTTCTATATGTTGAACAGGTGCTGAGAGAATGTCTGTGGCAAATATAGAAAAAGCACGAAATGAAAGGACATATTCTGTGAAATTCGATGCAAGTGGGGTGCAGTACCGTATATACATGGTGTTGACGGGAGTGCAGTCCCTTCAAGGGCGAAGAACACGGTACTACAGATGAAGCATAGGATGGCCAAAAACTCTCTACTTTTTTATGATTTTCTATATATTGAACAGGTGCTGAGAGAATGTCTGTGGCAAATATAGAAAAAGCACGAAATGAAAGAACATGTTCTGGGAAATTCGATGCAAGTGGGGTGCAGTACCGTATATACATCAATCTAAAGGGAGTGGTATTCTCTTCAACACGAGAAAAACACAACAACACATATGTATGACAAATATACATGAAAAATACAAAATCACAAAAACACAAACTTCGACTGCGGACCTCTCATGCACCAGACTCACGTCGTTGGCGATAGCGTTAGCGTTCGAAACGAAGCCTGGAGTGGAGATCCTCGTTGTATGTCTCCTTCGAAAGAGACAACAGCACTCCCATCATGACATCATGACGCTGATGGCATTGAGTGAGCCATTTGCAGCTGCTGGTTTTCTGAAATACAACAACACAAGCACATTAGCGCGACTTTTACCAGTAGTTTGCTTCCGGAACCTACAACCGATGGAGATAGGTGGAGTCCACATTCCTTTGCAATCCGTTCCCATGATTTGCGATGACCTGCAGGTTGAACAGTGAAGTAGATGATAAGATTTGTGTTTGTAAAGAGTTAATGTTCATTACTTGTCTTTGTGTGGTAAAACGACCAATGGTCATACGCCGCTTACACCCCTTCAAGATCGCGGCCGCCGGCTGTATCAATTATTACCAAAGTTGTCTACTTGACCGACAATAAGCGCTTCATGGCCGATCCTGAGTGGGGTCAGTGGCTTTCTCATGCAAGACTTGGCAACTGGTCCGAAGACCTACGTTCTTACATCGAAAACATACCCGACTTTGGAACCAGCAATTCATGCAACTACCGAGGCCTCATCCAGACCATTTCAACAGACACTGCAACAAGGACTTTCATAAATGACATGGCCGTCCAAATAGTCGTCCAGTCTCTCGGACACGAAAGAAGAGTGTTCGTAATTCCTGCTCGGCTTTCTCGAAGAATCTCGCCAAATGAACTCGCTGTCATCCGAGGTCTCACCGACAACAAGACAGGTAACATCGCTTCCTTCTTGCATGTCTATATCGGTAAGTTCTACTTCATTTCTAGCTTTAATCAGCTACACCAACTTATTATGTTATGCACAGGCATGCCGGTCAGGATTAAGGCAAATCAATGCGTCGCCAAGGGTGTCGCTAATGGCGCAACAGGCCACGTGCATCATATTGACTGGCCAAGTGGAACAAGTTTCACGCGCCAACAAAACGGAACATGGCTCGCATCAAACCAACCTACAAACCTCTACGTGAATATTGACAACTCCCCCTCGCCAACACCCTTCCCTCTACTCCCTGTTGACTGGCCAAGCTCAGTTATGCCGGTCTACAAGGTCACTGCCCAAGTTACAATCCACGGACCATCGTTATTCATCAAAGGGTTCCCTGTTGTCCCAGCTTTTGGAACTACAGTACACGGAATGCAAGGGGAGACGCGTGATGCTATCGCTGTCACCGACTTACCCCCTCCGAACCTCATACACGTCGATCCGCACGCACTATACGTCGTTTTGTCTCGTGTCAAGACTCGCCAGAGATCACACCTGGATCGGCATTCGCCCTTCCGCCCAAGACTACGACTACTTTCATCCAAATTCAGAAGTCCTGCTCGAAGATACTCGATTACGCCACCTCTCAAACTCCACACTGTCCCAATTCAACCATCTTATGCACTCGACATACTTTACACTCGAATGAGCATCTGTCGACGCCAACTCAGCTTTTCCTGTGTTTGTATGCCCTAACTAAATAAACTGCGCCTAATTCTACACATGTCATGGCTCTGGACGCCGCACGTTAGCCGCTGCAGTAAGCATCAGCTCATAGACTCATCACTCACTATTCTGTTGCAAACTGTGTCTATCTCCATCTCCACTGGTACAGCAACTTCTTCTTTCGTGGGGCCTCAGATCACTACTTACAGACTCATATTCTCAACCAGTTGACGCTGGGTCCCCCAGCCACTCTCGAGTCGGCATGGTGAGGCATGCAATTCGTTCATAGCAAGTTTAATACATGGGTGGTCCACACCACGTACATGGTACTCTGAAAGCGCGGCGGCTCGCACATGAGAGCACAACATCACGACTGATGGCGTAGTTGCGGCAGGATCAACCATGGGGTTACTAGAGGAGTCATAGATGGATCTGTTGGATGAAGCGTGGTAAAACCCGAAACTCGAGATATTGCTGCAAGAATAAGATCGAAGGTATCCGGATTCGAGCCGAGTTTGTAGTGGTGGCGAATGATGTACTGTACCGCAGCAAATAATTTGTATGTGAGGTTGAGTACCGTCAGGTGGGACCGGGTCTTGGTCGAAATGAATACAATTGCGTTCGTGCCAGATTGGGTGAATAGCGCAGATGTGATCACACGTTCGTGCGCTTGGTTCGTCAACTAATGTCTGTATCTGCGTTCTGCGCCTTCAGGCATTCATGGATTGTGTTGGAAAAAAAATTATAACGAAACCCTGCCGGCAGGTTGGCACCACAATGTGTATGTGTATTGCTGCTCTCTCTCTCTCTCTCTGTACCTACAGCACGCCCAATTGGCGCAGCTCCTGCTGCTTCTGTTTGTCGTGTACGTACGTGTGTCGATTGCGTATGTGCCACATGGCGCCACCAAGGTTGGCTCCCCAGGCTCGCTCTGGGTACGGAGGTTCACGCGGCACCAGGAATTTGGTGCTCATGCCCTTGCAGGTTCCATGCACTTGCGCGTACACGCGGAACGCGGGCAGCAGCACGTCATTCCAGCGGGCATCCGTGAATCACCAGACAAACCCAACGTCTTCAAGCAACTCGCGGTGTGTCGCACTCAGATTGATCAGTCCAGCACGGGCTCGAAAAATCCAGTAGCCAAGCTTGAAGCCTCGGCACTGTACTGGGTAGAGCGTGTCGTTGGCTGGGACTTCAAAGTACTTGCTGATCTGCTCATGGCCGTGCAGCTTCTCGTACGCAGCCATAGCTGGTACCACGATGTGACGCACCTTCAGTTCCACTCGGTGCTTGGCGCTCCATACAAACTGCAGACGCTCCAGCTCCTCTTGGCTCGTCGTGACTTGGGCGGCACAAGCTCCTTGACGAATTCTCAATACAGTGAGGCCCAGGCGAGAGCCCCAGGCTTTCTCTGGCCAGGGCGCTTCTGAAGGGACGACAAAATCTTGCGGCACGTCGCAGTGGTGATACAGCTGCGCAAACGTTTGCAGCGCCGGCAGGATTCTCTGCGTCCAAAATTTCTCCGAGGTACTGAACGCGAAGCCCAATTGGTCGAGTTCCTGCTCTGAGCTCTGGGCATGGCTGGCGTAGAATCCTGATCGGACCATGCGCACGTGGCGGCCAAGCATGTATCCATGCAGCGCTGGTGGCCACTTGGCGCTGTCTTCGTGTATTTTATCAGGAATCACGAACGCTAGTGGCACGTCGGCGTGGCCAAAGAGCTCATGGAAGCGTCGCAGGCCGGGCATGAAGTACTGGTCCCATTTCGCATCACGCACGTTCCAAATGAATCCAAGCGCATTCAGCGCCTGTACTTCCCTTTGCGGTAGCGAATCGTGTTGCTTGCGAAGAGTAGCGACTTGGACGCCTAATTGGTAGCCCCACGTGGATCTAGGCCATCGCTCGTCTCCGTACTCCACCACAAACTTCTGCGGCACAAACAAATGGCCCTCGAGTGCCTGGAATGTCTCGAGCGCCGGGAAACACACTTCGTTCAACAGATACTGTTTCCACCGCGCCCAGGGAAATCCCAGCTGCTGCAAGTCATTCAGCTGCTTGGTCAACTTCTTCGGGTTGCTCTTGATCACCGACTGGATGAACCTGTGCACTTTGATGCCTAGCGGCATGCCCTGGAGGTCCTTGGGCCATGTAGAGGTCACGGCTGGCGCAGACGGCGTCGCGGGCGCTGACACAGGGACACGGAACCGATATGGGATGGCGAAATGTTTCTCCTGCTCGTAGAACGTGCGGATTCCCAGCACCAGCTGCGCATGAGCTCTGAAACGAACGCCTCTCGACGGCGCTGCTGTAATCTTCTTGGAGCGACTGCTGCGTCCTGGTTCTTCATCGCTGGCTGGCGTCAAGGATGAGGCGTGAGACACCTATCTCCACAGACTAGAGCTGGTGCGGAGCTGCACGGGACTGCGTTGCAGCCGCCCGCTCTGGCAGAGTCCTCTGTGCATTCTATCAGGACGACTACCAGAATGGGGGGGGGGGAGATGATACTGGTCTGGTCACAGGTCAGGTGATTACTTCGAGCACAGAGAGAGCCCGGCTCGTGCCAAAACCTCGAGAGCTTTAAAAGGGGGGGTTGGGGCCATCGGATCAGACAGGTCCAGATCACCAGGCTCGTTTTTACGACATCTTATTAGGGGGGTCAAACCTTCCAAATCTGACAAAAAATATCGGACGTCAGAGGGCTAGAATATCGGACATTTTTTCGAAAACAATCAAACGTGTCAAAGTTTAGCACACGCCCGATTCCATTCTTAAAATTCGCAAATACAATTTTCGAGAAAACTCACCACGGAAACGCCATGCCGCATCGGCGGCAGCATCGACGCTCTCTGCTTCAAGTTTTTCAAGACGGATGAGGCTGGCATTAGAGACTGAAGGCAGGAAGTTCATGCCGGGCGTCAGCATCATTCGGCTCGGCAGTAACCATTCGTGTAGGGATCTTGGACTGCTGTAGATACATGTTGATTGGTGTTAAAATGAAGTGCCCGTTTTGTTCGTAGAAGTGTTGTTGATATCTACAACAAAAGCAGCGTGCCGAATTCGGCTGGGGCTCTCGGTCTCCTCGGTGGTTGTTCAAGCACTGACAGAGCTTAGCCAGGAAAGCGTCGTTCTGGAAGTATGGAAGTAGGTGATGTTTTCGATGTCGGCTCGCACGAGCAGAGACTCAAATCCAGCAGTCGCGCAAAGAGCTTGAGCTGCTAACTGCTGCGCTCACCGTTACCGTACGAGTGCATGCTTGCCGTAGTAACGCGACAGGATATCGACCACGAGGAAGACGCAGACGAAGTCCATCTTCTTGTGCTTCGCGGCGTACAGTATGCCATGAGTCATGGCAGCCATGACGAGTAGATGGATCGAGCACAACAGATCACGGACGCAGAATATATCGCTGCATTGGTCTTCACCAAGGTTTCTCTGCAGCGTGGATGAGCTCTTCGACAGCAGCTACGTCACAGCCGCGTGGCCTTCAAGCTGTCGCTCATGCAAAAAACAAAATGCTCTAGCGTGTGACAATGCCGCCAACGTTTAGAATTTAGACAATTTCTCTCTTATCGGGAACCTCGCCTGATAGGGTGTTTTTTTCGAAGGTTTGCCTGGTATCAGAACCAGCCCAGCAAATTCGTTTTTTGTCACCTCTCGGAAATATACGGATTTTTTGGCTCGTTTTCGGACAAATTGATTGGCCAAAATCTGACGGTAATATTTCAAGGTCTGGATCGCAATTACAGCGAGAGCCGCACGGTAAGCTCCGCGCTGTGCATCCTCTTCGGTCTTCGAGCGCGTGCAGATCATTAGGAATGAGCCAGCAGTTCATGCGACGGAGTTTGAGTTCGCGCAGGAACTGCGCGCATTGGAGACGACACTGGGCGATCCTGTGGACCGCATTCAGCGACCTGCTTGGGCGCTTCAGGGACACCTTGGGCACATCCTGAGTGTGTCCAACATGTAAATCTGCGCAATTGTACGATCAGATGCAGTCACTCGTGACCCAGACCATCACGGAGGCAACGTCGAGTCAGCAGCTTTATAGGCGTATCAGTCGACGCGCGACAACACCAGAGGGACTCGCTTTCGCTGGACCGACAGGTGAAATTTCTGCTACTGCCAGCGCATGCGGTGGATTGCTAACATCACGACTTGTGTTTTTTGCGCATATAGAGGATCGTGGAGCTGAGGCTTCGTGACGCGTAGCTGAGTGGTGTTGGCCTAGAAGAAGCGGACAAAGAGAGAGGTCAAGCTGCGCGCCACCGAGCTGGTGCGTGTGGCTGTTTCCTGTGACAGAAGAACGAGCTCGAGCTGCCTCGGTATCCGCAGCTCAAGAGCCCGCAGGCCAAGACCAGCAGCATACACAGCCTCCAATCCTCCAATCTGCTCGTCAGGAAGAAGACACATGTTCTTTCCAAACTCATTGCGAACTCCACCCAGAAGCACGCAGCGACGCCGAATTAGCAAGAGGACATCACTCTACCGCTCATCGCTGGGACATCACTAGCGATAAACGGTAGATCTACACGGGCGTGTACATGCTGGAGATGGCCAGGACCGGCTATTGCTTCTTCGACACGACGTGATCTTAAGAATGCAGTTGCGCAGATTTCCACGACCTGCAGATCGGAAAGTATGCGCACTCACTGGGGTTGAGGTTGTCGTCGACGGAATGCGCGCACTGGAGCGTGACAGCCACATGCTTGCATCTTACACCGCACACTTGCTACTCGTCCAGAAGAGCGCCAAACGCCTTCCGGAAGCGGTTGCTCGCCCAGTCGAAAAAATGTGAGCAAGTTGCTTACAGTCTCTGCAGCATTTGCGCAGCAGCATTTTGCCACTGTAAATGGCGCATCGCAAGATAATACATGCGCACGTCCGAGCCGCTTTGTCACGACAAAGGATGGCTATTTGCCGTCGAAAACCCGGGGCAAAGTACGAGCGGGACGGCTTAATATGCTTGGCCGCAACGAATGCAGCATCTGCATGTTTTTTCGCGCCATCCTGACCAAAAGGTCAGCAGCACCAGGCGGCGACGCACCAGTTGCAGCGTACAGTTGCCCACGCGCCTCGCGCGATGGAATTGCAGTCGTCTTTGGAGCAGGAGCGCCGGCTACTTGAAATCAAA
This sequence comes from Elongisporangium anandrum, assembly GCA_023337935.1. NCBI lineage: Eukaryota > Oomycota > Peronosporomycetes > Pythiales > Pythiaceae > Elongisporangium > Elongisporangium anandrum. Next base: position 33,741 of record JAADXR010000292.1, read on the forward strand.
CGAGTTGGTGCTCTCGCGTTGCGGGGCTGCATTTTGAACGAGTTGCCGCTGGTTTCGGAGTCTTAAAGTCGGTGGCTTTGGTCAGTGCCCGGAGCTTCAGCGCATGGGGGGGCCTGTAACGTGTGACAACGAGCTACCCGCGCTTTACGTCGTCTCGGTCGGTCTGGAGCAGCTTTTGGTCTGATGGACCAAGTGGCAGTCGCATTTGAGCTCGCCATCAACAATCGGCACAGGAAAGCTACTTCACGGGGTCGTAAATATCGGTGCCTCCAGCAGCGCACACCGTGTCTTCTGGCCGCTGCTGGTTCTGCGATCACAACGCGGTACCGATGCAGCGCGAATCGTATGGAACACGCGCTTTCCCACAACCAACCTCAATCGCTGCACATTCGGTACCGCATCGAGTGGGCTCTCGCGCGAACTCAGGCGGTCGTTACATTTCAAGATCAGTTTGTCGTTATCAACAGCGCATTCCGCTGAACGAGCGAAGCAGAACGATGCGGTTGTACTCATTTAACGCGTGTTTTGGGGCTTTTACCAAAGAAATGTGACGCGTGCCATGGTCGCGGCTTGGAAACAGCAGCAGCTGGGTGAGCTCCAAGCCTTTCTGAAGCTTGCTTCTTGGTACGTCGGATATGCCGACGTGCCGGTGTTCCCTTCGTCTGGAGTGTGTAAGCCTGACTGGAACGCTTGAACTATGTGCGTCCGAGGCGGGACTCGAACCCGCACCAGGTGAAAAGTTCGTGGAATAGCTGAACGCGTTAACCACAGGGCCACAGGGCGACCTTCCTCTCTAGCGTAGATGGCAGAGATTGGAGCTGTTCAACGACCATCATTCTCAACCCCTCTTCGAATCGATATATGTTTGACCGGGCTTCTATTTGAAGTATGAACCCACACAAGTCAATTCCCTCCTTGACAAGCATGAAGGAGCTGCTGACAGCGGTGAGTCGAGTCTGCGATGGCCAGACGGCTGCGCTTTCACAAATGGCGCACAGGGTCGATGCGTTCCTCTTTGACGAGCGCAGCCTGTGGACGCTGGAGAGCGCCTCCAAGCGCGGCTTCTTCCGGCTTCTGGACCGCCTGCTCACACAGGAATGGCCTGGCTTCAACAGAAGTTGCCGTGAACAGCGATTGAAGTCGGCCGTCGCATTGGCTGCGAGGCAAAGCTACGAAGTGCGTGTCCAGGAGTGGTGGCTCAGAAGATACGTGCCTGGTCAGCAAGTGGTGTCAATCACTGATGTGCTGGAGTTCGCCATCATGCACGGGAATATTCCCCTGCTCGAATGGCTCAATGAAGAGACCGAGAGCGACCTTCCTCTTCTGGAAATTGTCGCGCATTGCTCTGATCCCGATACCATGATTTGGCTCTACCAGCGTGGTCATCACTCAAACGCCCGGCTGCTTCTGCCGCACTTCTGGAAGTCAGATGTCGATATTGATTCTATAAAGCGATGCTTGGCCTATGAAGACAAAGACAGCTCATTCAAGATCTGGAATCCAGAATCGGCAGTTGATTATGCCATTGCACATGGCCAGCTGGCGTTTCTGCAGTGGCTGCATGAGCATCGACCGACCGTTTTTAAGCACGAAAGCCACCTCAATCTCGCCATCCGCTTTGGGCGTCTTGATATGGCAAAGTGGATGCAAGAAACATTCCCCGAGCATTATTTCGATGATCCAGACTCGACATTTACAGATCCACTTCCCTATATTTATGACTTTGACATGATCCAATGGGCCATTTGTGAGCTTGACTGGGCAAATGATCAAGCTTATCGCACATGGACAAATGACGCTATGATGTTCGCTGCAGGTGCAGGCAAATTGGAGACGCTTGAGGTTTTGCACAAGATCAACATGGAAGTTTTTAAGAATACACAAGATGATTGCAGAAAGCCAGAACTCATAGACGCAGCCGCTGCGAATGGCCACCTCGCAATTGTTCAATGGCTTCAAGACCATCAGCAGGGATCATGCACAACGCGAGCTATGGACGATGCAGCTGCAAACAGCCACCTGAATGTGGTTCAGTGGTTACACGCAAATCGGTTCGAAGGCTGCACAGCATTTGCCATGGATATTTCTGCTGCATTTGGGCATATGGAGGTCGTCCAGTGGTTGCATGACAACCGATCTGAAGGCTGTACAACGAATGCAATGGATAAAGCCGCAGCCAACGGACATTTACATGTAATCGAGTGGTTGCATCAAAATCGAATCGAAGGCTGTACGACTACTGCGTTGGATCTCGCTGCTACAAATGGACACTTGAAAATCATGCAATGGCTCCACGAAAACCGAACAGAAGGATGCACCACCCACGCTATGGATTTTCCTGCGCAGAATGGCCATTTGGACGTGGTCCAGTACCTCCATGCGAATCGACGAGAGGGGTGTACGGCTTATGCAAAGGAATACACAGCAGCAATGGGCCATTTCGATACGTTCAGATGGCTTCAGGAGAACCGAGCTGAACCATTTAAACCAGATATGGGGAGGTGGTGCAGAAAAAATGGCGATGCTAATCGACGATCAGCTGTCTGGCATGTTGTACAAGCAGTGATCATCTTGAAGAGTTGGTGGACGAGTTGATAAGTTTGGACGACTATGAAGCCGTTGACATACTTTTTTCTGAGCCGTGCCAAAAGATTATCTTCTTTTTGTCAATTTACGTACGTTTGAATGTATCCGACTGGCCTGCAGCAATCATTTTTTGTTTTCCTATTCGCTCTCATCGTTTTTGCTGAGTCGATAGCCCTTTCAAACCATGATTTTATCGGAATATTGTATAACAGCGGGAAACATCTGTGTTGTGAGTTCGTTCAGTGTGGTTCGCTAGGGTTGCACAATGCGAACTATTCTTGATTCTAGAGATACAAACCTGCAAGACGGAAGTACCACGTCAAAATGTCATTCCATGTAGCAGAGAGATTACTGCGATACCAATGTGTGTGCACTTTCGCACACATTCCGATGATCTGCCATTTGGCTGCAAGAGACGTTTCTCATTTCAAGTATCCGAGCAAAACATTCGATGATAAGTCTTGTGTGAATTCAACTGGAAAGATGAGACAAAGCAACTCGTGTGGATGGACGATGCCATCATATTCGCTGCGGGTACAGGCACGTTGGACATACTCGCGTTTGTCTACATGCTACGAATTGAGTATACTGAGTCTCTTCATGACGCCTCTGAAGCGAATTCAAATGAAAATCCATGTGACTCCATTTTCAGCACAGTTGTCC
>JAADXR010000293.1:0-36483 GCA_023337935.1 Elongisporangium anandrum
TCCCCAATCTTACAGAGCCAGAAGCACTCTAGCCGCGGCAATTATGTCGCACTTTAAAATTACAAGCGAGTGTCAATAGAGCAAATCGGTAAACTGCTTCACCGACAACACCTCCGCCGAAAGCTCTATAGATATAGCAACTAGAAGAGCGCTCGAGCCTGAATACTCCGCAGAATACCGTCTCATTCTGATGGAACAACATCATTAACAATCAGAATATAAATGGTATTTTCTTTCTCTTCTTGATATTTAATTGCGGAACTTGCCCAAGTACTCGAAAATGTGCGATGTCAGAGTCTTGGGTGCTTCCAGAGGCTCACCAGGAGTGGCAGTCTCGATCTTGGCAGCCAAGCGAGCCCCCTGGTCGATAGCGCGCTTGGCATCCAGTTCACCAGCCTCGTCAGCACCACCGATGCGGAACACGGTCACACCCTTCTGCTTCAAAGGCTCTTCCAACTCACGCAGAGGCACCTGGCCAGCGCAAACGATCACGTTGTCGACATCCAGCACCTGTTTCTTGCCCTTCTTGTCAGTGTAGTGAAGTCCGGCGTCGTCAACCTTGTCGTAGCTCACGCCGCCAATCATTTTGACGTCGCGGTGCTTGAGCGAGAGGCGATGGATCCAACCCGTGGTCTTGCCCAGGTCCTTGCCGTGCTTGGTCGCCTTGCGCTGCATCAAGAATACCTCGCGGTCTGTCGCCGGTACCTCAGGCTTGATGCCGGCCACGCCGCCACGCACCGAGTTGGTTTTGTCGATACCCCATTCCTTGGCAAACAGATTGATGTCCAGACTCGCAGACTTGCCCACGTGCGTGACAAACTCAGACACGTCAAAGCCGATGCCACCAGCACCGATCACGGCGACCTTTTTGCCCACGGGAGCGTTGTGCTTGAGCACATCAATGTAGCTGAGCACCTTAGGGTGGTCGCTGCCATCGACCTTCAGCTCGCGAGGCAGCACACCGGTAGCAATGATCACCTTGTCAAAGCCACCAGCCGCCAGATCTTCTGCAGACACACGCTGGCCGAGCTTCACGTTCACGCCCGTCATCTTGAGCTTCTTCTCAAAGTAGCGCAGCGTTTCGTAGAATTCTTCCTTGCCCGGCACGCGCTTGGCCATGTTGAACTGTCCGCCGATCTTGTCGTCCTTGTCAAACAGCGTCACGTGGTGGCCACGCGAAGCAGCAGCCGTGGAGAAGGAGAGACCCGCAGGGCCAGCACCAACAACAGCAATGCGCTGAGGATCTATCGCAGATTGAAATAAATTCGGTTAGTGATTGAGATAGGTAAATACCAATGCACTGCACCCGTACCATTTGTCGGCGTAAAGTTGAGCTCAGTTTCATAGCCTGACCGAGGGTTCACGAGGCAGCTGGCCGTGATGCCCTTGAACGTATGATCCAGACAGGCCTGGTTGCAGCCAATGCACGTGTTGATCTCGTCTTCTCGGCCTTCCTTGGCCTTGAGCACGAACTCGGGATCGGCCAGGAACGGACGCGCCATAGAGACCATGTCTGCGAGCAAAATGCATTCGAATCAGAATGACGACATCACGACAAGAAGATCACAATCGAACAATGCCAACCTGCGTGTCCTTCGCCGATGATCTTGTCGCCGACTTCGGGCGCGTTGATACGGTTCGTGGTGATCAACGGGATCTTGACTTCGCCCATGAGCTTCTGCGTGACCCAGGAGAAGCCGCCTCGAGGCACGCTCGTGGCGATGGTCGGGATGCGCGCCTCGTGCCAGCCGATGCCCGTGTTGATGATGGTTGCGCCGGCCTCTTCGATCTTCTTGGCCAGCAGCACGATCTCGTCCCACGTCGAGCCCTTCTCCACGAGATCGAGCATGGACAGACGGAAGATGATGATGAAGTCCTTGCCCACGGCTTCGCGCACCTGCTTGACGATCTCGATGGGGAACCGGATGCGGTTCTCGTACGCGCCGCCCCACTTGTCCGTGCGCTTGTTGGTGTGCTCCACGATGAACTGGTTGATCAGGTACCCTTCCGAGCCCATGATCTCCACGCCGTCGTAGCCGGCCTGCTTGGCGTTGGCTGCGCACTGCGCGTAGTCGCGGATCGTGGCCTCGACGGCGCTGGTCGAGAGCTCGCGCGGCGTGAACCAGCCGATCGGCGCCTTGATCGGCGACGGCGCCACGTTGAACGGGTGGTACCCGTACCGGCCGCTGTGCAGGATCTGCATGGCGATCTTGCCGCCATTCGCGTGCACGGCTTCCGTCACTTCCTTGTGCGCATTGATCTCTGATTGGGTCGTGAGCTTGGCCGCCAGCGGACTCACGCGTCCAGCACGGTTGGGCGCAATGCCGCCGGTCACGATCAGACCCACATCGCCCTTCGCTCTGTCACACAGCAAGAAGATCCCATTAGGACCGTCTCCATGGAACACGGCAGAAAGATCTCCGGCGGCTTACCGCTCGGCGAAGAAGGTCGCGAGTCTCGTGAGCGACTTGCCTTCCTCCAGACCCGTGTGCATGGAGCCCATGAGCACGCGGTTCTTGAGCTGCGTGAAGCCCAGATCCAGCGGCTTGAGCAGGTGCGGGTACTTGTGGCTCGCCATCTCGATTCCGTCGGTTCAGGCGGCTTGCGTACCTGTTGGAGACTGTCAGTAGCTCCCGGTGGTTCAACTCCTCACGTCTGCATCTTGCACGTTTCCTCTAGGTAAACAGCCCCGCGTAAACATATACCGGTATCTTACCGACATCCATTAAAAATCGAATCCAACACTTCAGTAGCTCAAAAATACAGTTGTATGTTTTATACAGTCATCCCTTACTCAAAATCATTCGGGATTGAGCTGTCCCTGGATTGGGGATGCGCGTGCCCTTGGCTTGGTGAAACGAGGGATTCAAGGACCAGGGGGGCACGGGACCGCGTGAACGGCCGAGAGCAGAGAGTCTCCATTAGCAGCCAACAAGCCCAAGATGGTCAAGGAATTCACGCTCGACGACATCCGCCGCCTCGCGGACTCCAACCCGGAGAAGCTCGCGCAGGAGTACCAGGCCTCGCGCGCCGCCACGGCCAACCTCGTGGCCAGCGCCCGCGCCGGCATCGCCGCCCGCACCGGCAACCCGCCGGCCTCGCGCTTCCACGCCTGGGCCCAGGGCTACGGCGAGCGCTTTATTTACACGGGAAGGTGAGTCCATCAACAGGGAGCAGGAGATCGTGAAGCAGACCAGGTGGATGATCGTGTGGCTTGTGTATCTGTAGCTGCAAGCCGATCGTGCACATGATGCTGATCACCGGCGTGGCCGGCTGCGCCGTCGAGTGGTGGTGCCACCACCGCCACGTGAACGCGGCCAAGGAGGCCAAGGCCGAGCACCACTAGACACAGAGAGAAAGAGTCGACAGTGAATGAGCCAGCCATGCATCGATCATAGGTTGCCTGGCGCCAGCGCTTGCGGCTTCCCTTAACGCGCGCATTGTTGGCGCGAGAAGAGCAGGAAGCCCAGCGGCGCCCGCCGGAAGCCGACGAACGGATGCCGACGTGTAGTTTGTCAAAGAAAAATTCAAAGCAATATCAGAGAATGAACTCACGCTGAGCAGTTCGCTGTGTTCTCCTCTCGTCTCTCTCTCGGTCATCCAATGGAGATCCAAAGCCGGGTTGTCTATTAGCTCTGCACGCATCATTAGCTCTTCTGGGGGAACTTGAGCTCGTACGTTGGGATCTTGCCGCTGCCGTTGACCACAACGCGGTCGCTGTGCAGATGCACGATGGCGTGCGCGTTCTCGTGCGGCGCGCACTCGAGAATGGCGTCGCAGACCACGAAGTGCACGCCGGCCTGCTGCGCATAGCCGTTCGCGTGCTGGTGGCCCGAGAAGACCACGCGCACGCAGTCGTTTTGCGTGAGGATGTCGAGCACCTCCGGGTAGTTCCAGAGCATGGAGGACGGCGCGCTGGTCTCTGGGTGGATCGGGATGTGCGTGAACACGACCACATGCTCCTGCGCCTGCTCTGCCGCCGCGAGCGTGCGCTTGAGCCACTGGAGCTGCTGGGCGTCCACTCCGCCATTGAAGGCCACGAAGCGCTTGTCTTCGCCCTCGAGGCCCTCGGGCGAGTTGTGGTTCTCGTTCGGGTTGGTCCCATGCAGCAGAGCGAGCGCTTCTTGCGCCACCGGATCGTCTTTCGCTCGGCCCAGCGCCGAGAGCCCGTAGCAGTTGAGCACCACGAAGCGGAAGCCCGGTGCACCGTCATGGCCGAACGAGTAGTAGCAGACTGGGGACAACGAAGCCGCATTGCTGCTGCTCTGGTCAACGGCGCCGCGCCAGAGCAGCTCCTCCGCAAACGTCTGCGGCGAGATGTTGTACAGCTCGTGGTTGCCCACTAGGTGGTGCACGGGGCCGACGGCGGCCTCGAACGGCTTCCAGGCTGCTAGCGCGCGGTCCAGCGCCACGCGCGAGTTCTGGATCGGCTTGTTCTTGCCGTCGATGAGGTCGCCCAGGTTCACTGCGAAGCGCAGCCGCGGCGTGGCGGGCGGTTGGTCCACCCATTCGCCAATGGCGCGCTGCAGCCGCTCGAGCGCCGAGCGGTAGAACCGCTCCGAGGTGCGGTGGAAGTCCCACCCGTCGTCCACGTCGGCGTATTGGACGTCAGTCAACAGGCCAAACGCCAGCAGCGGCGTCTCGGCCATTCTCCCTCTCAGTCCTCTAGGGCGAATCCTGGAATGAGAGCGAAGCATCATCAGATCATGCTGATGCTTTGTCACAATGACTGGTACTTGGTATAAATAGCGCTGCTTCAGTATTGAGATTGATTCAAGGAGAGCGAGATGACGGGCATGCGCTCCGCGTCGCCGTCGATACTGGCTCCGAGCTCTTCGTCTGCGCCCACAGCCAAGCCCAATTACCGCCAGGTCGGCACAAGGGCCTCAGGCGCAGTGGTGCGTGGAGCAGTGGGCCAACGCCCTATCTCCGATCTGAAATCCGTAAGAATGAGAGCCATCCAATGAATATTGGTGGAGTAGTAGCTGCTGAGAGTCGTCATGCATGCAGAAAGTGGCGTCGATCCCGTCCAAGTACGAGACTGTGCTACTGCAGCGTGATGCGCAAGAGCGCAATGGCTTTGGCAATCGAACGCATCGCTTCGGCGAGAGCGAGGTAAGAGCTCCAGTCAGGCATGAGCAGTGCACAGCTGCCTATTTACACAACGTTGCTGAGCAGAATGAGCTGCCGGGGCCAGGAAATTACTACTCGCCCACGAGCTTTGTGCGCACGGCCACGGATTCCGGCTCGGTCTCTCGCTTGGGCTACAGCACGGGCTTTGTTTCCAAGACCAAGCGGTTCAACGACAGAGTGAAGGAAGTGCTGCCAGGGCCAGGAGCTTACCAACCGACTCGGTAAGAAGACCGTGATCTTCCGAATCTGCTGCTGCGTCGATTCTTCACCTGATGGCTCTTGTATCTGACGACAGCGCGGACAAAAGGGCCCAGAACCGCAAGTATGGACTCAGCAGCTTCGTCAACACGGTGCGACGTCTTGCTCGTGAAGTTCCCTGTTGGCAACTTGAGCACTCAACTTTCTCTTTCCACAGCCAAAGACTTCCTGCTTCAACAATCAGCAATCGGCCTCTGTGCCTGGCCCAGCAGATTACAACGCAGCGCAGGCGTCTGCAGCCTTTGCACACAACATTGCACGAGCAGCATTCACATCCAAGACGTCTCGTGGCTTTGAGCCTCGCAAGGACGTGCCCGCGCCTGGGCAGTACGATAACCCGATCCAACTTGGTCAGTCGCTACGTGAGCATGCCACAGCACCGCATTCGGTCTTCAAGTCCACAGCCAAGCGGCTTGGATCCGACGCCACACTCGCCCCAGGCCCAGGCGCGTACAACGCCGAAGATGCCGAAAGCGCATTGCGATACGACTGGATCTCGCGTGCGCATGCGAGCGCGGCGTTCCAGACGGGCACAGTCGATCGATTCGGACGCATTCCTGGCAAAAATGGCATTGATACCGAGCCTGGTACGTTCATCAGTTGGGTTCTCACAGAAGGACGTTGCACTGACAATGGCCTTCCATGCTCATGTGGCAGGTCCGGGGTCGTACGAAGTCAGGTCGCTGGTCGACGCTGCAGCCACAGCTCAAGCTGCAGTGACCGTTTTCAAATCCAAAACCGCACGAGGCGACAATTTCGGTGGCGGTGGTGGTGGTGGCCAAGTGAGCGCCCATGTGCCAGGCCCAGCGTTTTACAACCCGTCGAGTCCCGGCCGACGGTCGCATTTGCTCAATGCCAACAAGAAGTGGCTGTAGGAACGCTATCTAGAGCAAACAACAACGACCAACGCATGCAAACTCACACTACGCTCTCAACACAGCTGAGGCTCTTCCATTCACTTGTCTTGCGGCACAAAGTTCTCGAAGAAACGACTGATCTGGGCCACGCAGAGCTCCGGCGTGGCCTCCGGCATGTCTTCTATCAGCTTACCTGTGTGCAAATGTGGTCAGCATCAAGCAAGGAGTGAGGCGTCTCCTCTGTATAATAAGCTTGTCTTGCATACCTGGGATGCCTCCGATCCTGGAGAACGGAGGGATGACGGCATCGGCTGGGATGACCGTGTTGTCTTCGATCCGGCAGCAGTCGCGGATGATCGCACGCTTTCCCTGTGCAGGAGCCCAAGGGTCAGAATGCTAAGCACCATAGCCTACGTATGGCCTAGATAGATCACGTACGATGACGCAGTTCTTGCCGATCTGGACGTGCGAGCCGATCATGGCGGCTTCCACAACGGAGTCTTCGCCTATGTAGACATGGTCGCCCAGCTTCATGGGGATGAACGCCAGGCCACTGCGAGTCGCTTCTCATAAGAGACTGGATCAAGTAGGAGGACATGAGAGCGGGCTTACGTTGGCAGCAGACGCACGGGTGGCTTGATGACGCAGCGCTGGCGCAGGATGCACTGCTTGCCGAGCGAGACCTTGGCCAGATCGGCGCGCACGATGGTCTGCGGCTCGATGATGGCCTTTCCGCGCAGGTGGATGTTGTGTGCACCGCAGAGCGTGCACTTGCGGCTGATCTTGTTGCCCGTGGTCGTGTGGATGTACGTCTCCGGATCGAACGTCACGCACGGGGGCTCCACGTACGGGTTCATGCTGCTAGCTGTGGCAAATGGAGTGACATAGGTCGTACGAAGGTTGCTGCAGTGGAAATACCAAAACACGGTGTAGCGAAAGCCAGGTGTATTGTGAACATGCTGATTAGACAGACACACTTGATGAGGCTCACTTCGCCATGTCTTGCTACTCTTGCTCTCACGTGCGATCGTCCTTGGCCTTGGGCACAGGCTTGATCTCAAAGTCGTCCAATAATAATTTCTGCGTCATTCGCTACGAAGGAGTGAGGCCCGAGAGTCAGTCTTTGGCTGCTTGACACGTATGGGATGATCTATCCATTGGCTTACCTTGTGTTCTTCTTCCAGATCAAACACGCGCGTAGATTGGCTCTTGATCATGTGGTCACGCGATTCGAACTTGCCGCCAACGAACTGTTCGCATCCAAATTGGCATCAAACGCTCCCATGCCAACGAATCAAGAGCTCCAGCCAACGAACCTGCGTCAGTCCAACGTATCCGCCCACCACGAAGAGCAGCAGCGGCAGGCCGACTTTCCAGAACCGCGCCTCCTTCTTGTACTTGTTCGGCGTGGTACGCTTGAGCGCAGGCGCCGCGAACGTGCGCACTTGACCGCGCCACATTCCGTTTGCTTGTGCGCTCGATAGAAATGCAGATCATTTCAGCCAATCAGACTCATCCAATCAATCACCCACGGGCTTCATACCAAAGTGTTGAGTTCCAATCAGCTATGCGGGTGAGCGCCAAGCAGTACGTCTTCCTCTTCGGAGCGACCATCGGCTCGCTCTTTGCTGGGTCGAGCGCCATGCACGCGATCCTGAAGCCGGACCTTGTGCGTCTTGTGTCTTTGTTTGGGTACTTGTTGTGGCTGCTGACGCTTGTGCCTTGTCGTGCCATTCTTTGCATACGTTCCAGACCATTCCGACTCTTGACGAGGAGCCCAAGCCCAAGAAGAAGTAAACACTCCCAATAGAAAGCCTATGATGCAAGCGCAAGACAAGAGTACGAGTGGAATGGATGCGACTAGGAGCAAAAGCGCTCCATTCTAATGTATTTGCTCTAAATAATAGCAACGGCATGAACGCACAATCAGCAAAAACTTGGCGGTGGCATGGGATGTAGCTCTCTATGAGAAAATATGTGCTTTATCCACGTTGCTTTTCTCGTCGCTGCTTCATTTTCATTCTTCGAGCCTACAGAGAAAACAACAGTGAGTATCAACTCAACCTGGGTCGTATTGAGATACGAAGCACTCACCTTTTCTTGATCACGTAGCTCATTGAGGCGCTGGCGTCGACGCCGCAAGATTTCTTCCTGGCGCTTGCGCTCAATCACTTCCGGAAGCTGCTGATACAAGCGCTTGGTTCTATCTTTCATCTCCTTTGATGAGACTTTGGCTCGTTCACCGGACGCAAGACGACCCAAGAGGTGATCCTGCTGAGGATTTAATTCGAGTGGCGCAGCGGTACTTGAAGCAATCGTACTCAGTCGTCTTTGCCGATCGATGTCTGCGTTATCGTTGGTAGAACGTACCTCATCATTACCAGTTGACAGACGTCGCTGGCTTTTAATGGCTTCCTGGCGATTTTCCATTCGACGAAGAAAGTCGGGTCGGCGACTCCGCAGTGCGTCGGCCAATGATGTCGAGCGACTGTTCGGCTCCAGTGACCCTTGCTCAATGTTTCCTCTATCGTTAGATGCACCAGACGAAGAAATAATCATGATATCTCCCTTTCTTCGAGAATATGAAGGCTCCAATATTTCGCTTGACACCAAACCAGCCGATCGTGGAACTGAATCCTGCGACGAGATCTCGCTCGCACTGTCTTCTTTCTCTTCTTCAGATTCCAATCCCCGTGGCTTGTCAGTTCGTGTTACATTCGAACGACTAGAACTTGATGACGAGCTGCGCAAATTAATTATCGGAGCTGGTGGACGGCTCATATTTGTTGAACCAAATGATCGCGGTGGAAGTGAGCCCATAATGTTGTGCATGCTCTGTGACTCAGCCGATCCATGCAACTCCGTACTATGTGAGGACTCACTGGATGAGTATTGTCGTCCAGAACTGACGCTACTGCGAACATTTTCATCATTGTCCTCATCCAAGGGAAGTGGGGGTATGCTCATATCAAAGTTGTTCGCAGGTACAGGTGGCAATAGGCTTACATTTTCCTGCATTCTTTCCGTATGGTATCCATCTGCATCGATGATGACATTCAAGGGGGAAGGTGGTACACTCATGTCGAAATTCTTCGCCGATACAGGTGGCAGCAGGCTCAGAGACTCCTGCATTGACTCAATATGGTATCCATCTGCATCAGTGATGTCATTTGACGGGGCAGGGGGTACACTCATGTCGAACATTTTGAAAGATGGAGGTGCCAATGAACCCACATTCGGTGTATCGGAGTGGTTTCGCTGATCATTCAGTTGCTCCGACGATTTAGAATGCGTCGAGTGATCATCATGCCACTCTTCTTGGATTGATTCTCCTTCATCCACATCACGGTGTTTCCAATTGATAGGAGCAGGCGGGGCGCTCATGTCTCGATCCCCGAACGCAGCTGGGGGGTTAAAATGAACAGGCAATGATTTGCTTGACGCTGCAGCCATACTAACCAAATACTTAAACCGAGCCTCCATTGAGAGACTGGAACTCGATGAAGAGCTCACAATAGAATACTGATCCACGCTTCTGGCATCATCATCGCCTTCATCATCTTTGCGTTGTTCTTTTGCTTCAAACTCAGCTTCGCTACCTCGAACCAAAAACCCGACCAATGAACCTCTCATGCTTGATTCTGCTGAACGAATTCCTCGTTCAAAATTGAGAATTGTAGAACTGCCAGCGATTAATTGCAGCTGAGCGGAAAAACCAAGGCTAGAGACCCCTGAAGCACTGTTCGAGTTGTCATCTCCAGTGCTAGTACCACGATGATCAAAAGCACCTGACGCATTGACAGGAGATTCGTTTTTGGTGTGGCCAACTATTCTGCTCAACGACGGATCGATTAGTTGAACATCAAATTGTTCTTGAACGTGCATTGTGTCATCTAGAGTCCTTCTACTTGGTATTCCATTCGGAAACATGGGCACCAATTTATTCACAAAACTGTCTTCTTCTCGTTCATAGAAGCTTCCGTCAAACGAGCTCATTGAATCTGAGTGGGGCAATGAATACTGGGGTACATACACAGAGGACTCCCTTCGATCTGAGGTATTGAGATGAGTCTGCCGTATTTTCTCAGCATATAATTCACCCAGTTCTTCGTCAAGAAGTTCTTTTTCATGCTCAATTGACCCATCCACATCTTTACCATGTTCGCCAATACCAACAGAAGAAAGCGAGTGTGCACGCTTGCTCGATAGAAATGAATGCGTCAGGGTTGGCTTTGACTGCTGAGCACTGTTAATGTGGTTTTTATTGGAATATCTGGATACGGAGGATCTGGAGCTCAGCGAAAGCCTATCATGAAGGCTGTCGTCGCCATCGTCCAGGTCATCTGAATGGCGTGAAGCGGTATATTGAGTGTCCCTTGATGTCGGGTAATTGGAAACATGACTTTGAGCGATAACCTCTTGGTCTGCAGTGTTCTCTTCATGTTCAGTCACATTCACAAAGAAATCTGGCTTCACACTATCTCCATTTTCATCAATTTGAGTGGGCATTGCTGCTCTTGTTCGTTGAATTGTCGGACGAGTTGCATTTTCAGCTCTGTGATGTTGAAACGAGTCAAACGATTCGTCTTGGGATGATGCAAAACTTCGTTCATAATCCAAAACTGTAGTTCTTCGATCTATCGGTTGGCTTTGGTCTAGTTTTTTTTGTTCTTCATTCACGCTTGATATCAGGTTGCTCGAAGTGCGCAGGTAGTCATTTCTTTCTTTCGTCTCGTGAAATAACTCTGAGGCAACAGGCTGCCTTGTTCTTGGTGCATATTCATCATTGTGAACTGTACTGTTTGGTGATTTATTTTCTTTGCCCCCGATTTTTGATTTTCCAGCAAAGCCACGTTCATCATCATGCTCATCGCCATTCGAAGATGAGAACGACTCACTTTCCATCGAAGACGAAAACGGAGATGAATGTGCACGCATCTGATCTTGTTCCGATTTGTCAATGTAATCTAATCGACGCGTACCAACATCCACGAGAGACGACGAACTTGAGCCAAATGCCAGGTTTTTATCCAAAAGATCGTCTTTTAAATCATTTTCAGCACTTCGATTCAATCCAGAGACACGTTCGCGGCGCGGCGCAACCGATTCTGTGAAATCAAAATCAAGATTTCGACCATGATCAACATTTTGAGTATCTTCGTTTTCAAAATGACTGCTTGTGGCCGCAAAGTCTTCTGTGCCCATATTTTCTTCATCAATATCATTAGACGGATGACGTGTCGCCACCATATTTCTCTTGATTGATGTACGTCTATTGCTCCCAGACACCCGGTTTTGCGTGAAGTCAAAAGATTCATCTTGGTATGCCGTTTTGTTGTCCTCTCCATTCAAATCCAAATCCGCGACTGGTCTTCTTCTACGCTGTTCAGTGACTCGATATTGACCAGCACCTTTTGGCAAATCGTTTGCTGGTGGCACCACACGGTCAGAGATGCGTGATTGTGTATGCTGTCCCCGGCTTTCTTTCAACGAATGCGAGTTGGCTTGCCTTCTTGATTCAAAATTTTCTATCTGAGTAAGTTTCTCTATCACGGTACCTGCAGGTTTTTCTTCAGCTGATTTGGGCCAACTCACACGGACTCGATCAATAGATTTCGCCTTGTCAACGGAATATGTACTTGATTCCAAAAAAAAATCATCTTGAATACCAAACATCCGTGCAAATGCAGCTTCAGCAGCCTCTTCGTCTAAATGTTGCTCCCGAGATTCATCAATAGTATGTTGCATCAGCTCTTGTCGTTCCTTGGTCCTGAGCATTGCGAGCCATTCCATGACTTTTTCTCCATTTTTCTTGTTTTCGTCGTGGTTCAATGCATTGTTGCCACGGTTTGTAGCCTGCTGCAAATTCAACTCCATCTTCACCCGGTTCTGCTCTTGACGCTGATCCACTTGGTCCCGGTATTTAGCTGCCTCTTCCGATGCATTCGCAGCACTTGGATGGCTTGTATTGTGCCGTATGATCTTCACTGCCGGTCTGGCCGACACAATTGGGTCTATTGCTGGCGTCGCCAGACAGTGCAAGCGAGTAAAATGATACGCCGTGACGTCTTTGCGGTGAGGACGATCCATCGTAATCACTTCTTCAGGTTCGTTTTTCCGCTTCCACGCGAGTTCGTCTTCCTTCTCTCTTGCAGTTTGAAGCTGCATCTCGATCTCTCTACGCGCTCGTTCATTTGCAAGCGTGCGCTGCTTCGTGCTCAATTCCTTTAGCCGCTGCATATTCGCATCAATCTCTTTTCGCCGTGCCATGCTCGCCTGCTGCTCTTCATCAAGTTCCTCGGCTGCTTTTCCATTACGCGCTTTCTCAACAACCTTCTCGTTGTAGCTCCATTTCTGCTGTTCCTGTTGCGCCAATTCGAGCAGCTCCAACAGCTTTTCACGCGCATTGCGTTGCGCGGAGCCCATATTCTGAAGCGACGACTGGTACTTACGATGCAGTTCCGATAGCAGCACATCCTGATGCTCTTTATTCACCGTCTGCGCCTCCTGCAGCTTCCTCTGTTGCAATTTGCGCAGATTGGCGCGGTATCGTTGCGTGACCTGCTGCGCCACGAGTCGCTCCCGATCTCGTACAGCCAGGAGCCGCTGACGCCGCCTCTCGGCCTCGTCCTTGCGCGTGAGGTACTCGACTTCGCCCGAAGACAGCGGGATCTCGCCGTACTTGGCCCGTGGAGAGCGATTCTTCCGCACACCGACCGCCGCCATCTTGAGCAGTGAATGGGCATTTGAAAACTCGAAAGGGAAACCCCGGGTCTGAAAGCTTAATATCAGCCAATCACGTCAAGTAAAACCCATTTTCCACCAATCATATGTTCGGTTCGTTAATTGGCTAATAGTATGGATATGCCGCACATTACAGCCAATCGTTGATCTATTTTTGCAATATCGGGTGGTGATTCGCTGAATATTTTATGGCGTAAGCTGATTGGATAGAAATGGCCAGGGTGACCCATCTTGAACAACTGGACTGGATTGCTGTTACAGCGACTTGCCTACAAGTGAAGCTTTCAGATTCGCAATGACTTCTGGCACGACGGAGGGATCAGCCAGCGTGCTGATGTCGCCAAGCGAGTCCTCTTCACCCGCAGCAATCTTGCGAAGGATGCGGCGCATGATCTTGCCGCTGCGGGTTTTGGGGAGACCGCGCACGAAGGAAATGACGTCTGGTGCGGCAAAGGCGCCAATGCTTTCTCGAACCTGGAAAATTAGTGCCTTCACAAGGTCTGCAGAAGGCTCAGCAGTGTCAATCAGCGTGACATAGCAGCAAATTCCTTCTCCCTTGATGCGATGCGGGATGCTAGAATTCATCAATAGAGTTTCAGTCAGATTGCTGCCGTCCATAAGCCCGATCTGAAAGTACTTACCCCACGACAGCAGCTTCGGCAACAGACTCATGCGCAACTAGCGCGCTTTCCACTTCGGCCGTGCCAATACGATGTCCAGATGTAGAGAGTACATCTATCCACAAGCACAAAGGTTAATGGACGTGCGCACAACAATAAGGTATCCTGTCAAATGCACTTACCATCGATACGGCCCGTGATAAAATAGTATCCATCATTGTCACGACGACAGCCATCGCCAGTGAAGTATAGACCCTTGTGCGAAGCCATGTACACAGCCAAATAGCGATTGTGGTCGCCATACACAGTGCGAGCCAAACCAGGCCACGGGCTGCGGATGCACAGCTGACCATCTGCACCATGAAAGTCGATCTCCGTGCCATGCTCATCTGTCATCACGAAGTCAATGCCAAAGAACGGTAGCGTGCACGAACCCGGCTTCATTGGAGTCACTCCGGGAAGACCGACACCGATGTGACCACCAGTCTCGGTCTGCCAGTAAGTATCCGCAATGTAGCACTTTTTCGCGCCAACAACTTCGTAATACCATTTCCAAGCTTCGGGATTGATCGGTTCACCAACGGTGCCCAGGATCTTGAGCGAAGATCGATCATATTCGTGCACCTTGGCGTCACCGTGGGCCATCAACGCGCGGATTGCAGTCGGAGCTGTGTAGAACTTGGTCACCTTGTGGCGCTGAACCAGATCCCAGTATCGTCCGCAATCCGGGTACATGGGTGTGGATTCGAACATGACGGTGGTCGCACCATTCGCGAGAGGGCCGTAGATGATATAGCTGTGGCCCGTGATCCAGCCGCAATCGGCCACACACGCGTAAATGTCGTCGTCATGCAGGTCGAAAGTATACTTGGCTGTCATCATAGTATACAGCAGGTAGCCGGCCGTGGTGTGCGCAACTCCCTTCGGCGTGCCCGTCGATCCAGACGTGTACAGGATGAACATCAGATCCTCACTGTCCATCCACACTGGAGCGCAGTAAGGCCGGTGCTTGAGCAGCTCCACTGACATGTCGATATCGATCTTCGGATTGAATTTCACATCAGGATTGCCCGTGCGCTTGAAAATGAACACGTTCTTCACAAAGTCAAGCTTCTCAACGGCATGATCCACGATCTGCTTCAATGGCAACGTGCGTCCTCCACGCTTGCCTTCGTCACTGGTGAACACCCACTTGGACTTGGCATCCACAATGCGGTCACGAAGCGAGTCCGAAGAGAAACCAGCGAACACCACGCTGTGAATAGCACCGATACGCGTGCAAGCCAACATCACATACGCTAACTCCGGGATCATCGGCATGTAGATGGCGACCGTATCGCCACGTTGGACACCGGCTGCCTTCATGGCGTTGGCAATACGGCAGGTCTCTTCCAGCAGCTCCGTGTACGTGATGCTGCGGCCCTCGCCGATCTCGTCAGCCTCCCAGATGATCGCGACCTTGTCGCTCTTGGTTGCCAGATGACGGTCAATGCAGTTCACACTCACGTTGAGCTGTCCGTTGAGGAACCAGGCGACGTCGCCCTTGATGAGCGTGCCGAAGGTGGCCTGGTCAAATTCTCGGAACCACTCAAGGTTGTCACGCGCCATTTCGCCCCAGAAACCTTCCGGATCTTCAAGTGACCGCTTGTAGAGCTGCTCGTACTGCTCCATGCCCTGAATGTGCGCGTCCTTGGCCACCTCAGCGATCAGAGGCAGCTGCGCCACATGCGGATGCTGGTCCTGCGTCGCCATGGCTCTCCTCTTGGTGTTCGGCTGGTTGGCTTGAGCTGTAGACGGCCGATTGGATTGTGGCGACAGGCGGCCGCTGCTTGGGATGCTGCGCTTCCGTGTTGCTGTGTGGAGTCGTGAGGGGGTTCCGGACGTGAGAAAAAGATCGAAGCACAATTTTAGTAAAAAAAGACGATTTACTTAAACGTGCAGGTTTAAGGTAAATCACCAGGTTTTGTCTCACGGTTGGCCACAAAATAAAATAAAATGCTGCGTATTGCTGCTAATTCTGAGCAGCTGTGCAAATAGATTTTTAGAAAAGTCTAATCACCGGGAGCAAGTAATCATTTATGAAAATTACGGATAGCGGCTGGCTGACACCCATTCGTCACTTCTGTGGTATCGAATGACGCGCTTCCTGTGAACCCATCACTAGGATACGACGTCAGCCACATGGAAACCCAAGCAGACAGCAAGAGGAAAGCCAAGAGGAATCAAAAGCGCGCGCATTATTTACACATTAAAAATGAATCTGTTGTCTGGGGAGAACTACAATGATGACGCATTTGTGCCAATCACACTTACAGCGACTTGCCCACAAGCGCCGCCTTCAGGTTCGCGATGATCTCCGGCACGACCGACGGATCAGCCAGCGTGCTGATGTCGCCCAGCGAACCTTCCTCGCCAGCAGCGATCTTGCGCAGCACACGGCGCATGATCTTGCCACTGCGCGTCTTGGGGAGGCCCGGCACGAACACGAGCACATCCGGCGCCGCGAAGGGGCCAATGTGTTCGCGAACCTGCAGCACCAGCTCCCTCGCAGCTTCAGGCGAAGGCTTGGCAGCGTTGACCAGCGTCACGTAGCAGCAGATGCCTTCACCCTTGATGCGGTGAGGAATGCTATTGGATAGGAAAACAAACGCGAGTCAGCAAGTTGGATTCAAAAGAAGCAATGAAGCAATAGAGGACGTACCCAACAACAGCCGCTTCAGCAACGAGGTTGTGCGCCACCAGAGTGCTTTCGACTTCAGCCGTGCCGATACGGTGTCCAGAGGTGCAGAGCACATCTATTCGAATTCATACACAGGCGCAATGAGTTAGAATCAGCATTCGCATAGAGCAGAGCAGAAGATAAACGCTTACCATCGATACGGCCCGTGATGAAGTAGTAGCCTTCGTGGTCGCGACGGCAGCCATCGCCCGTGAAGTAGAGACCCTTGTGCGAGGCCATGTACACAGCCAGGTAACGAGCGTGGTCACCGAACACCGTACGTGCCATACCCGGCCACGGCTTGCGGATGCAGAGCTGGCCTTCAGCGCCGTGGAAGTCGATCTCCGTGCCCTTGTCGTCCGTCATCACGAAGTCAATGCCAAAGAACGGCAGCGTGCACGAACCCGGCTTCATCGGGGTAACACCCGGGAGACCCACGCCGACGTGGCCGCCGGTTTCGGTCTGCCAGTAAGTGTCAGCGATGTAGCACTTCTTCTCACCGACGACCTCGAAATACCACTTCCAGGCTTCCGGGTTGATCGGCTCGCCGACACTGCCCAGGATCTTGAGCGAAGATCGGTCGTACTCGTGCACCTTGGCGTCGCCGTGAGCCATCAGAGCACGGATGGCCGTCGGGGCCGTGTAGAACTTGGTCACCTTGTGGCGCTGGATCAGATCCCAGTAGCGGCCGCAGTCCGGGTACATGGGCGTGGATTCGAACATGACGGTGGTCGCACCGTTGGCGAGAGGGCCGTAGATGATGTAGCTGTGGCCCGTGATCCAGCCGCAATCAGCGACGCAGGCGTACACATCGTCATCGTGCAGGTCAAAGACGTACTTAGTCGTCATCATCGCGTAGAGCAGGTAGCCGGCCGTGGTGTGAGCGACACCCTTGGGGGAGCCGGTCGAACCAGAGGTGTACAGGATGAAGAGCAGGTCTTCACTGTCCATCCACTCAGCAGGGCAGTACGGGCGGTGCTTGAGCAGCTCGGTCTCCATGTCGATGTCAATGCCAGCGTTCAGCTTGACGTTCGGGTTGCCCGTGCGCTTGAACATGAACACGTTCTTGACGAAGTCGAGACCTTCGATGGCGTGGTCCACGATCTGCTTGAGCGGCAGCGTGCGGCCACCGCGCTTGCCTTCGTCGCTGGTGAACACCCACTGGGACTTGGCATCCACAATGCGGTCACGAAGCGAGTCCGAAGAGAAACCAGCGAACACCACGCTGTGAATAGCACCGATACGCGTGCAAGCCAACATCACATACGCTAACTCCGGGATCATCGGCATGTAGATGGCAACAGTGTCACCGCGCTTGATGCCGGCAGCCTTCATGGCGTTGGCAATGCGGCAAGTCTCTTCCAGCAGCTCCGTGTACGTGATGCTGCGACCCTCGCCGATCTCGTCGGCCTCCCAGATGATCGCGACCTTGTCGCTCTTGGTCGCCAGGTGACGGTCAATGCAGTTCACACTCACGTTGAGCTGGCCGTTGAGGAACCACGCGACGTCACCCTTGATGAGCGTGCCAAACGTGGCCTGGTCGAAATCGCGGAACCACTTGAGGTTGTCGCGCGCCATTTCGCCCCAGAAGCCTTCCGGATCCTCGATCGAGCGCTTGTAGAGCTGCTGGTATTGCTCCATGCCCTGGATGTGCGCGTCCTTGGCGACGGCTTCGATGACGCCCACGCTGGGCACTTCTGGCTGCAGCTCGAGGTCGTGCATAGCCATGGTGGAGTCTTGGTCAACGGAGAAGGCGCTTGTGCTGGTGGCTGCCAATTGAGCTGTGAGCATTCCGGTCGTCCGCTACCTCGGCCCAGCAGCTCTTCTGGTGCTCGGGCTCTGGCACTGGTGACTGGGGGACCCACCCTCTCCAAATTGAACTTACCAAGCTTGCGAGGTTTTTTTCGTCGGGTAAAGTTAAAAACCTAGCGGAGGCTTCTGTGATCAAACCCTTGGTTTAATGACCTACCCATGAATACGCATCTCGCATGATACATACAAAATGGGGTTGTAAAATCAGGTGTTCTTATGTGGTTGAGTCTGTATGCTGGAGAGCATTTCCTGTGAAACGCAATACTGAATATTCGCATCGTATTGCGTTTCCTGCGATCGTGAATTGGGCGCATCGCCTGTGGGGAGAGATGTCATTGAAGAGCGAGGTTGTTTCACATCGGCTCTGGCGGGTCAAGGGGCAAATCAAGAGCTCTGCAAAAGTATGCAACCAGAGCGCAACGTGAGCACCCTTGCGTCTCCGCGTAAAACCAGCGCCCAACTGCAACATCGCTGACTGCGGTCAAAGGACGCATACTTCGGTTATCAGGGAAGCTGGATGTTCAAGTCCCGATCCGACAGGCAAAGGCAGCGCAGAGGAAACACCAGCAGCACCAGACGCAACGCAATGAAAGGTCAAAACGGACACTGAATGCTCATGAGGTCTTGGTGAGACCGTCGCTTCAAGGTGACTAACAAAAGCTCAGCCATGAGTTCAATCTCTCGTTGGCACGACCTGAAGCGCGCGGATTACGACGAGAGAGAGATGGAGACGAAGTTGAAGCTCGCGGGGCTTCTGCGGATGGAGGAGTCACCTCTACGGTACAAGACAGCGCGTGTGAATGCTTCAGATGGCTAAGCACCTGGCGCGTCACCCTTCGTTCCAACTTCAAGCAGAACCAGAATGCTGGTGGCTGTTGCAACCCAATGCGCAAACTCTTGACAGACAGGGAGAAGGGGATGGAGCGTCAACATTCGCATCTTGAAGCTGCAAGTCGCAGGAAAGATCCCATCAGCTCATGAAGCCATTCCTGCCGCAAGAGACCTGAAGGAGCGCATGAATGACTTGCCGCCGAGCGAGAGCGAGCTCCGGGGCTGACACCGGTGAGTCATAGTGGGACCGTTTATCTCCCCTGATGACGACGCTGGCCATTAAAGATCCCAGGTAAATGCGTCGACATATCGCGTTTGATAGGATATCGAATTTCACATTGTATCCAAGTTGTTTTACCGGAACAAGGTATGTATATCTGTATTGGTATCAAAACCAGGTAGTCGCGATGTAGCCGGTGGGTCGCGGGCTCCAGCCAGCGTGAGGAGCTTCTGGACGAGCGCGCGATGATGGCGACGGCCTCGCTCAAGCGCTGCCGTGCGACAAGCGGCGCAGAAGACGCAGCAGTGTTCAGCTCTATGGCCAGCCACAGCCACAGTCACAGCAGCGACCCCAGCGACCAGCCGCTCGACACGAAAGCGGCCAAGCCCCCGGCGCCAGCGGTCGCGGCGTCGTCGGCTTCTTCCGTGGGATGCGCACCAGGTGGCCTGCTGCGTACCACGGAAGCGCAAGATGAGGAAAGCGAGCTGGATCGCAAATGCCGGCGGCTGGCGCAACTGATCGCGGGCTCCAAGCATCTCGTGGCGTTCACGGGCGCCGGCATCAGCACGTCCGTGGGCATCCCGGACTACCGCGGAGAAGACGGCATTCGCACGAAGCGTCGCGACAAGAAGGCGCGCAAGGACAAGGCGACATCGCCACAGCAACAGCAGCTGGCATTGGAAGCCTCGTCCATCGTGATCCCGGACTTCCATGCGCTCGTGCCGTCGCCGACCCACATGGCGCTCTTTGAGCTGCATCGACTCGGGTATTTGAAGCACGTGGTCTCGCAGAACGTGGACAATCTGCATCTCAAGAGCGGTCTGCCCGCGAGCGCATTGACCGAAGTGCACGGCAACGCCACGCAGGCTATCTGCGAGACGTGCGAGAAGATCTACACCACCGACTTCCCCTGGACGGGGCTCTGCGACGACCCGGCCTGCATCAGCACCAAGCGATCCGTGGACCAGCGACTGCGCGCGCGAACTCGCCACGGCAACGGCCGTCTCAAGCGCCACGTGATTTCGTTTGACGAACCGTTGGGCGACATTGACCACGCGATCGATGAGTGCGAGGCCTCCGACGTGGCGCTGGTGCTGGGCACGTCGCTGCGGGTCGAGCCGTTCTCGGAGATGGCCGGCGTGTACGCCGATGCGCTGGCGATCGTGAACCTGCAGCCCACGACCGTCAAGCTGGACCGCCGCGCCGAACAAACGGGCGTGCGGTTGTTCCAAAAGTGTGACCTCGTGATGCAGAAGACCATGAAGTTTCTGCTCGGGGAAGACTACGAGATCCCGCAATGGTCTGGCGAGCACCCGTCCTCGATCTTCGTGCCCGAGCACGACGAGAAGACGCTCGTGAACGTGCTCGCTGGACGCATCGTGTGCTGACAAGACGAAGCGGAAGACGCGCATATCCCAAGTGAGAGAGAGAGAGATGACGTTTCGTATTGCGTGCTGTAGTAATTTATATACTCTAGGAATGATGCTTGTTCGTGTGCATTGCCAAGTCCCTTGTTGGTGTTGATGGAGCTCTTCACCTGCGGATGGAGAAAGATATTGTGACTCCAATGCTGGACAAAAACGGCTCGGCGTCTCTTCGTGGACGGGCGATCGTTCCTTAGCGAGGCAGCGTCTTGTAGAGAGAGAGAGAGCTCTTCATCATGATCACATCCCGCAAGCGGTCCCAGTCGCAGCAGCGAGAAGCGAACAACACGACCAAGACAGACTCGGAGGCATCAGGAGAGGATCCGCAGGCGATCGCCAGGCAAGTGTTGCTGGATCTGGAAGGCTTTTTGGACGATACCGATACACACAGCGTGGCAAGTGATGACGAGAGTGAAGGCAGCGTTGTGGAGAGAGGAAGACGAATCCCATTGACGATGGAAGAGCTCACGCTTGTGGTGGACACGTCGATCCAACGCCATCGCCAGCCGATTTCTGCATTGGATCATCATGAGAAGATTGAGCCTGTGGCCTCTGAAGAAGACAGTGAGGAAGAAAATAGCGACGAAGAAGATTCGGACGACGAAGCATCGGAAGAGAAGTGTACAACTCCAATTGCTGAGTTTCAGCGATTGCTGGCGCAAAAATCGAAAGCATTTCGCCAGCAGCAACAAGAAAATCGCCAAGTTTTCACCAGAACGGGCAACCAAGAGAAGCACTCGCGTAGTATCTGGAGTTTGGATTCCTCACCAGGATCTGCATTGTCCGATCGTGGTGCAAACGGATCTTTGTCCATGTCATCACCACCTGACATTGATCACCAACAACAGACGCAGCCACTCCACGAGGTTGGCGTTCAAGCGATTGATTCTCCTTCTATTGCGTGTAATCACGAGTGTTGTTCATCCAAGACCAGAGAGTTTAGCCAACAAACCATGATCATGAGGACTAAGGATCAAGCAACACACACGGATACTCATGGTTCGCCAGCGAAAAGCGACAATCCTTCTAATCAAATGGAGTCCAAGCAAACAGCTTCCTTGAAAACGTTAGTGACAAGTACGGCAGTGGATATAGGTGTCCAGCTATCTCCTCCAGTGTCTGCAAGAAGTGCGAAAGTTCCTACTCCAGTCTTATCTGATGTAGAAGTTCAGCACTCACCGCGCAATTATCGCTTCAAGCCAAGGGAGCCTAGAGAACCTCCGCTGAGGGCTCAGTCCTTGGCAGCTTCGTCGTGCCCTTCACTTCGCTCTTCGATTTCTTCGTTGTCGTTATCTGGAGTCAGATCCTTCGCTTCAGACCCAACTCACTCTCGTGTCTCAAGCGCACGAAGTCGTCGCCATTCAAGCCGAAGGCAGAGCAGCAAAGACGCAACTACGACCACCAGCAAGGTAAGAATTCAAATCAATCTCGAGATTTTGTTGAGAAACAAGGTGGCACGACTAACTCTATCCCTGCTGCAATAGAGCCTACGTCTATCCTCACATCCATCTAATGAGCCCAAAGCTCAGAGTCAAAGGCCACCGGAATGGGAGCTCGATTTGTCCAACTTCACTCCGTAGCACATGCATCTTCACAACCATTATTGCTTACGTGCTGTTGTGACGAGTTCGCTCGCTTTCTCCGGCTGTTGCTGCTTCTTCATCTCTTCAATCGATCCTGGTAGTGATCTGCCGCTATAGTCCGTCACGAGGAACGAGCTCACGCTTCCCAGAAGCATCAGGCAGGACGTGATCGTGAGCAGCAAAGTGATGTGAACAGGAGGACCCACGAGGTATCCGTTCACAAGCTGCGCGAAGACAGATCCGGCGCGTCCGCTGGCAGCCAACATGCCCATACCAGTCGTACGCACATCTGTCGGGAATGACTCGGTCGACATGAGATCAATGGCGTTCCATCCAGCAGTTGTACACGCGTTGAAGCCACTCGCCAGCGTGATGATGGCCACACACGCAGCCGTGGACGGTTCTTCGTCCGTTGACCTGTTGACGACAGCAAAGCCAGCTGCACAACCAGCAGCGAGCAGCATCGACACGAAGAGAATGCGACGGCCTCCAACCGCATCCATGAACAACGCACTGTAAAACCAAGAGCTGATTAGCCACAAGAGATGAGAGAGCAAGAATACAGACGCTGATTGGTACCTGATGAGATTGCCGGGCAGATTAGCAGCCGCATAAATGAACGCATTGGCAAACGGATCCGAGAGATTGATATGTTTGAAGAGCACGGTGATCCAAGTCGTCAAACCGTACGATCCGAAGCTCTGACAGAACCACGAAAGCAACAGCGACAGCGTCGTGGCTCTCAGCACCGGGTCGAAGAGCATACTGTAGGACTGTAGAATCGTCAGCTGCTCGTGCTCCTGCAGTTCAATATCGACTTCATAGAGGATCTCAGCATCTTGTTTGCCAAATGGCGAGAGCAGATCCGTGCGCTCAGTCGGCGTGTTGAGGTTCGACGTGTGGCCATTTGTATGGCGAATGTGCTTTACGACTTTCTCCGCTTCACTGAAAAGACGGCGGCGCGCGAAAAACTGCGCACTCTCGGGCACGAACTTGTAGGTCAAGTACCAGCAGATGAAGGATGGCACTGCCACGATCGCTGCAAACACGCGCCAGGAGTAGTGAGGGCCCTGGCCGCCAAACATGAACCACGCCAGCGCTGCCGTGAAGATCGAGCCCTGTAGACAACATTAATAAACTCTTCATTGGCTGAGAGAAGTAAAAAGCGACGTACCACCATCCAGTAGGAAGCAACAATGGCCACGTAAAAGCCACGACGACGCACAGGGACGTGCTCTAGACATAGTGTAAACATGGCTGGCACAGAGCCTCCAATGCCTACACAGAACAAGAGCAGGGGATGAATGGACAGAGAAGGTGGACGACAGGACCTACTGAACGTACCAATGCCAGCGCACATGCGAAAGATAATGAGCGCGTAGATATTGGGCGAGACTGACGAGATCAGCGCGAAGAGTCCGTTAAGGAACAGCGAGTAGAGAAGACTCTTGCGACGGCCGATCTGGTCACTGAGGATGCCGAAGATCAGTCCGCCCATGAACATGCCGGCAAAGATAGCCGCCGCGAGCACACCTAATAGAATGAAGATCTGTGAGATTGAATATCAATCGCCATCATAGGATCACTCAAGTACGTACTCTGCTGCAAGCGCGAGAGTGGGCCTTCGTGGTCTTCGTACACCGCCAGAATGTAGCCAATTGAGAGAATCTCAATGGCATCGGCCGCATTGCCCAGTCCAAGAATCCTGCCACACATGCGTCCGATTGCCACGCACTCAGCAATAGCGAGAACAACTGATACATCGCACTAGCAAGCACTTACAACACTGTGCGCACGTGGAAGTAGCCATCCGCCGTCTTGTCAATCGCCTACAACCACACAAACAGCGCTTTCTTAGCTCCCTCAACACTAATATTGCACCGCATTCCTCGCAGTTCTGCTTGCGTCATCGACGCGCGATAGCAGACGAGGCCTGGTGGACTACGTACGTGCTGCAAGCGCTCGGGCCGCGAGCGCATCATCCCGCTCGGCCGTGGACCTCTTGGCTGGATGGCGAGATCCTGAACCGAAAAGAACAAATTATGTCGGACCGTGCACGCAAGAGCTATACAGTTCACCACGATGTTTTCGTGTCCCGTCTGCGGTTTCGAATCGGTATTTATACCGGTTTGGGTCAGTCATTGTCGAATTCCATTTGGCAAAAAGTGAGAAGGATGGAGGCGGATTTGACGCGAGCGATGAGCAAGGCTATCAACATCATGAGCGGAGAGTATACGCTGGATATCGAGACAGCAGAGCAGATACTGGCTGCTGCACACGTGAGGCAAGAGGCAGCCCAGCGCATTGATGATGCTGCGAAACAGGATCTCCAAAAGGCTCTGGACGCTCTCAAGGCATGCAGGGCCCCACGATCGTCGCCGGAATTTCAGGCACTGAAAAAACAATACAATGCAGCGGAAATTCGCGCTATTGACAAGCATGTTTTCTGGAGAGCGATGCGTGCTGATGCATTGTGTAAGTTTGGGCGTGGTGCTGCTGTCAGCTGCTGCATTAATGATATTATCGTGCTATGTAGTTGCCAAGATAAATCTCGAGATCGCGTGCAAAGCGATGGAAAGTCCCCAAGAAGATGGTAAGAGAAAGTTATTCGGATATAACTTGTATGAGCGTACTGGAATCAGGATGCAAATGATTTTTTTAGAGCCCGCGTCTCGTTCATCTTTGTTCGACTGGCTGGTCGGTACCAAGCGTGTGGCACTCGCTAAAAGGCGAGGCTATGCATTCTCATTGTTTGGAGGTCGTTGTGTGTGCTGGATATGCGAGCAATCAACTAATCAAGCACAACACCTTCGTATTTAAAAAAGAGCAAATAATGTTCTTGAGTCCAATCTTTTCGCTGGATGACGAGCAGGACACTCGCGCACAGCCTTATTCCATGCAGCAATGAATGAGACTTCGGAAAGTTCAAGATCGCGACGTCATATTAGACTTCAGAATAAACATCAAATGAGAAGAGCCTCTAAAAGGCACCGCAACCTGCACAAGTAGAATCACTCTTACCTCCCACGGTCAGGCGAGTAAACTCAGCACTCATGGAGGCTAAGTACTCAGCACATGTGAGCTGCCAGCCTTCGTTGCTTTCATCTGGTCGCTGGCCCCAGAACTTGGCTTCAGCTTGAAGCACTGGCGTCGGTCTGAACGTGTGGGTCCTGAGAAGGTTCATTTGCACTAACAGACAATAACATGTTATCCCCAGACAAGTCCAATGATGAACGCATCCCACACTTACGTTTGGAGGCGAGTCTCTTCATCTCGGTTGCCAACGCATCGAGGAAGACAGCCTTCCGATTGTCAATACCCAGCAACGCTGGAGCTCCAATGCTGTTCTCGACCTCCATAAAGGCCAAGGCACAAGCTCGCACATTGCGCTCACCATTCGATTCTTTGTCGGTTTCCATGGCGGTCGCTGTGTCAGATTCGCGCAGACCGGTGGCAGTCGCTTGGCTCGCAGCTTGATCTTGGTCGGGCGCGCGATCGTGGCCGGCCGCTCGATCTTTGTCCATCGTGGACAATTGGAGAATGGCGCAGTGGACTCCAAAGAGAACGGATGCCCTTTCCATTGGCAGACCCGCTGGGCCTCTGAGGCTCCTCACCCAAGACGGCGTGCTTTCCTGTTCTCCAACACGCAAAACTCATTTCTGCCGTAGTGTGCAGGCCTTTCTCAGCAAGTACGAGCGCTTGCAATAAGATCAAGCAGCCATGGAGTATCGGCACTCAATGCAGGTGGGTGTCATACCTGATGTATTGCTTGATCACGTCCCGTCGAAGTTGAGGAAGGCGTGAATGCTCGGACCACCTTGTTGCATGTTGCTTTCCCTTGCTGGCGCAGACCATCACTCCATAGCCATTTAAGGCTTCTATTCGGAAATTCATGGTATCATGCTGCAGCGTCAGTATGAAGGGATTACGGTACTTGTACGCACCTCCGACGATGGAGGCGGCGGTCGCGGCTCCAGGGGCGCCTGACCTGTGGCAGCTCAAGTACCAGCAGCTCAAGAGCGAGTTCAAGCTGCTGCAGGAGGACACGCTCGTGCTCGCGCAGGAGTACGAGCAGGCTGCTGCGAGCTATTGCTATGAGAAGGAATGCCACGAGTAAGTCCAGGAGCACGTTTCAGGAGTGGCATGAGGCAAATGCTGACTGGTTTCCTATGCAGAGTGCTTGTGGAGAAGCTGGCAGAGATCCGCGTGCGTCAGATGCAAATGGTACGATGAGTAACTCCTCAAAGCGTGGTGCCACTGGAGCTAAAGGCTGTTTTCTATAGTATCTCCACGAACCGGAGAGCGGCCGCATGCTCTTCCTGGAGGATACGAAGAGCGAGATGCGGCAACGTCTGCCACTAGTACGGTCGGCAGAGCTGCTAGGCTGTGGGCTTGGCCGTTATCTCACACTCATTTTCACTCCAGGCCTCAAGACGTGACATTCGAGTGGCTCTAGCGAATGACTGGGACCTCATGACAGTCGACGAGCAGGAGGTACGTGGCGCAACAGAATCCGCTATGAAGACGCCTGCATGGAAGCCTGACAAGCTTCATTTCTTAGGTCTGGAACGCACGGTATCGAGCGCAGTATGGGCCTCAGGTTGGATTCTTGGCCTCCACTTCTGGTCTCAATGGCATTATTAACATGCCTCCTATCGTTACAGATCAAAGCTGAGGAGCCCAAGTCGCCAAAGACTCCGGCTGCGACTAATGATACCAAGAAGGCAGAGGTCAAGAAGCCTGCTGCCCGTCCTGCAACTAAGCGTAAAGCCCCGGGTGGCTCTGGAAAATCCAACGCAGAAGCGGCAGCGGCTGCTACGAAAACCTCAGCGAACGGAGAGACAAAGGCATCGGCCCCAAAGAGAAAGAAGCCAGCAACACCGAAAGCCACGCAGGCCAAGCCCAAGGCTGCTCCAAAGGTAGCTGTGCGTCCCAAGAGCACGACGCCGCGCAAGCCTGCGGCTAAAAAGAAGGCAACGAAAGCGGACACTGCGAGTAGTGCTGCTTCTGGAAGCGAGACG
The DNA here is from genome assembly GCA_023337935.1 of Elongisporangium anandrum. Lineage (NCBI taxonomy): Eukaryota > Oomycota > Peronosporomycetes > Pythiales > Pythiaceae > Elongisporangium > Elongisporangium anandrum. The sequence continues at coordinate 27,223 of JAADXR010000293.1, forward strand.
ATGTCAAGCGCCGAGTCGAAGCCATCGTCTGCTACTGCCAACACTAACACGCCGTCTCCAAAGAAGAAGACGAAGGCAGTTGCTGCTCCGCGATCGACGCCGACCAAAGCAGCATTTGCTGCCAAGGCGAAGAAGCCTGTCTTTGCGTCCAAGAAGAAGGCGGCTGCCAAGCCCAAGGAGACGAGCGACCACGATAATGACGATGTTGATGACGATGACGACGATGATGATGACGACGACGATGACGATGATAACGAGTCTCTCAGCAGCGCAGGTGGAAGCGCCAGTGACGAAGACAGCGATGAGCACATGGCGCAACTCCCCACTGGCGCCTTCGGATGAGCAAACGCACGGCAGTCAGGCTCATTTCACGCCTCTCACACTGATTCTATACGCGTACGTTTAACTAAAAAAATGCCTCATAGTACCAGTAAAACCAGCCATTCCTATTTCGCTGCGATGGCTTGTCGGACCTGACCGATCGCCTGCGTGATGTCTTCTCGCTTAAAGTCCACGCGCATTTGAAGCAGCGTCTCGATCTCTTGCGGCGAGAACTCCTGCTGCACGCTTTCTAAATAGTCCACCACGTGCTGCGGTCGCATGAGGTTCAGGATAAGCACCACTTGGAACAAACCCGTAAATGCTGCGCGCAGACTGCGCTGCTTCACAAGCTGCGAGACTTGGACAAGTATCTCGGTGACCTCACGTTCAAACTGGAGAGCGCCAAGGTCATTGAAGGACTTTCGAGAGCTCAGGAACGCCTGCACGATCCAGTTGGTTAGATCCTGCACCAGGTAATCCACGAGACTTTCGAACGGCGTGCTGCAGAGTGCTGTCTCGTAGCGGCGTAGCACTTTGTTCTTCATCACCTCCTGCTCGATGAGCTTGATAAGCGGTGATCCTTGCACCTCGGATGCGTCGTACTGCGCCGCTGTGAGCACGTACTCAAACCGCTCCGAGATGTGGTGCCTGACGAGCTTTTCGAGCTTGGAGCCGATGCCTCTCAAGAGAATATCCTGAATCTCGTGCTCAACGATCGAGCGGAAAGAGTCCGTGAGCTCGCTGATGGGCTTTGGCAGGCAGTCGGCAAAGGGTGTCTCGTGTGGGAACGAGGCGGCCGCCACATCGCTGATCTGCTGTTCAAGACGCTCAACAAACTCGCCACTCATGAACGACGAATTGATGGCCATGATCAGTTTGGCGTCCTCCTGGATGGACCGCGTGAGATCTTCATCAACAGCTTGCAACAGCATGTCTGAAAAGGACACAGTGTTGTTCTCCTGTTGGTCGTCGTTGGCTTGCTTTTGCGTCGTTTCGGACGAAGGGAACAGCGTGGGGATGGGGATCACACATGGATGACTGGGCAGCTGCTGAATCGCGGGTAGATACATCGAGTCGAGCGCATCGACAATCGCAATTACCACAGAGAGTGCTGTGTGGTAGTTCATGCTACACGACACAAAGGATTGATGAGCCAACCGGTCGTATTGTCAATCGCAATCCTTTCTTACCATTGAGATGCGCGAAAGAACGCCTTGTTCAGCACGAACGAGACGTCTTCGACGATGCTGGAGACGAACACGTTAGGCTCGAGTTCTTGCGCCTCCGCGATCTCCGTGGCCTTGTGTACCGACTGAAACAGGTAACACCGCTCTAGCAGAAGATATACTCCGTTCAGCTCCTGGATCTTGACCTGAAACTTGCTATTGCGCTCGCCTTCGAGCCCATCGCAGATCGTTTTCAGAAAGCTTGAGTAGCTCATGATGATGCGAATGATGAACGAGAGCTCGTCTAGGAACAGGTCCATCATCTGCAGACTCTCATCTGCCTCAACAGCGGTCGCCTGACGCGGATCACGGCGTGCTTGGTCAATCGCTCGGCGTTCCCACGCGGCCATGCGAGCGTCTATGGCGTACATGTGCACGATTTCCAGTACGATCTCAGCGCAGATCGTGTGGATGGGCTGAAGGACAGCGAGCAGCACAGCGGGATCAGCGGTGGTGTCGGCTACGGCGTTCATGATGTCGGTCGCGCCAGTCATGATCGTGTTCACACCGTCAACGTAAAAGTTTCTGAACTCATGAAATAAAGTCAGACAGATCATGGTAGCGAGTCAACAACTTGTATAGATCCTACCGGTCGATGTAGCCGCTTTCGTTCGCGACGGCATTGCGTTTGCAGGCGCTTACGTTCTCCAGTCCAGCGCGCGCCTGTGTGCGGAAGATGCGGGCCAGGCAGTTCGCGAAAGGCGTCTGGGCCTTTTGAGCGACGCCTAAGTCAGCGCAGTAGAGGAAACTCATCATGAGGAGATCGATATCGTCGCCCGAGTTGCACGCCTGCTGTAGCTGCGTCAGCGCCTTATCCTGTATGCTTGCAGCCTTCATTTCGCAAGCTTGTAGCATCTAATCGATATCACCAGCTCATTAGATCCATTGGAGCTGCCTGGATTAGTAAACTTCACCTCACCTCTTGCCGCACATCCGCCTCTGCGTCGTTGCCATTGACACCATCAGCAGCATTGGCCTGGCTCTGCAGTGCCAGCCGCATGTTGCTCAGCGCCTGACAGATCACGTCGATCTTCTCCTCTGCGAACGCCATGTAGAACGCCGTCATGTTCTCATCGAAGCCGCTCATGATGGCTCCCCTCCTGGAGCGGATCAATCAGCCACGATTTGGTAATGTGGCACACACACACACTCGCACATAAAAAAGTGGAGCGCTCCACATTTATCATTTTCGTCGCTCCAGACTGCACTCCACAAATCTATCTGGAGCGGTCTATCTACTAACTGTTACAAGGTGAGACGAACCATCGCTATCGTTCCGTGGACCTATATGGTGGCCCACAATGCGGACCAGACGCTCTGCGAGAAGCCATCTGGCCCAGCGGATTGAAGGGGACGTCAGCCGAGTCGCTCTTTATTTTGGAACGCGCATGGCGGACACCGTGACCCCCGGCAGAGGCGACGTCTGCGACAGCCAGAGCGCAATGGCCAACGCGACGCCCGGGAGACCGACCAAACGGCATCTGCTGCACAGCTGCCGCATCGAGGGCCACGTCATCCAGAAGTCGGCCTCGCCGCGCAAGAAGGCGCTCGACCCATTGCGCTACATCCCCGAACGTGCCGCGTACTTCGCGCTCTTCACGCTCGTGGCGCGCTTCGAGGACGATAACAATGCGTTAGCCAGCGGTTCCAGCACGAACGAGCACCAGGTGTATCGCACGTACAAGCAGTTCCGATCGCTGCATACAAAGGTATGACGTCAAATGAACGCAGGAGAATGCTGGCACCGTTGGACTCAGCATGTCCGGTTTGTCTCTGTGTATGCAGCTGCTGAAGACGTATCCCAAGTCCAAACTCCCGCAGGCGCTTCCGTCCATGCGGAAGAAGCGCTACGACAACGAGTACATTGAGAAAAAGCGGCAGGTAGGCCATGAGAAATGCCCGTTCTTGGTCATTCACAGGGACGAATCTGAATGCTGTGGCTGGTTTTTACATGCGCAGGAGCTGAATGTCTACCTGGATGAGCTGATGACGTTCCCAGAGATCAAAGCCTGCAAGATCTTCCGCCAGTTCCTCGAAGATTCGAACCTGTCGGACAGCAGCGAAGAGGAAGACCTGCCGACCTTGAAGATGCTGGAAGGACGGCCGGGCACCATTGTCACAGTACGCGCCGGTCAATCGTTCTCTGTGAGTCTGAATCTGGAGCGCGCAGGCGATGCAGTGTCCTGGCAGTTTACGACCAAGAAGCACAACATTGGCTTCAGCGCAACGTTTAATGGTGAATCTGTGCGAGTGTATTCGCGTGAAGACTCGCATCTGAAGCCAGTCAAGGGCATTTTCAAGTGCGAAGGGCCTGGCGTGTGCACACTGAGTTGGGACAACACGTACACTTGGAGCAAGGGCAAAGTGCTCGTCTACTGGGCCGAAGTCGAGCACGCTCGTACTGCGTCGACGCCGACATTGGGCTCCCGTCAGCTACAGGCAGATGCAGCCAATGCAGGCCCCACATTGTTTGCCGATAGCCGCCGTTCCGGGTACATCGCACAAAGTCGGAATCCAGGACTCTATCCACGGCGCATTGTGAACACGTCACTCTCTCTCATCACCAAGCCGTTCGCCGGAAAGAACCACCAGCAGCAGGAGTTCAAGTCTGGGCTTCTGATTATCGAGCGAAGCGTGAAGTTCCGAGGCCGTCACTGGTATCGCAAGTGGTTCGTCTTGGACACCCGCAAGGCTATCTTGCGGTATTATGACTCGGAACTCGCCGCTCGAAGAGGTCTCTCACTGGCCAAGCTCAAGCTGTCAACAAAGCACGCCTCACTGACCATCACGACCGGTGATGAATCTGCTCCAACAGCGCACATGTTTGTTGTGCGCACACGCAAGAGATGCTGGAAGATTTGTGCGTCATCCGCCGCGGAGTACAACGAGTGGGAACATGCGATTACGACTGCAATCTTCACGGCCCAGCTTTCTCGTCAGGATCTAGCTCATTTGAACGATAGTTCCATCGATGCTCTCCCGATGGGCAATCCGTTGTTGCAAGACAATGCTGCTGACAATTCCGATGATGAGGACGACGATGAGGAGGAGGAAGATGAAGAAGAAGAAGAGGAGGAAGAAGCTGCAGAAGAATGCGATGAAGAGTCTGAAGGCGAGATTGAAGGCCACCAGCTCTCTGCCAACGACATTGTGCCCTGTCGTCAGCCAGAAGATCCTGCATCTGTTGCAGTATTGACGAAGCCCTTGGCTCATGGAGCCGGATACGCTCCGACCGAGTCCCAAGTATCCATCACCGCGTCTGGCTTCCCAGACATGCAGAAGCTGGCGTTGCCCGTGAAGATCTTCATGCTGTTCAGCCTCAATGTCGTGCTGTACATTCTTCAGTCTCTCTCGTGGCTCGCGGTGGTTGGTCTGCTCACAGTCTGCAACGGCAGTCTCATCGCTGTGCACGTCTCCCACAAGCAGCGTAAGCTCAAGAGCGCATGAGGAATTCCCTATTTAGCCATACACACAGTTTTGATTCGTACCGTAGATCTCGAGCAGCTCCATTCCCTGTCTAAGTATGAATCGATTTTGACAGGGTAAGGTTCCTGATTGGCTGGTGGCGAGCTATCCGGGCCACGACCATTCGAACTTTGATTGGGATCCGGATAAAGTAAGGCAACATGGTGTTCTTTGTGTGCGAAGGCTGCAACGAGACGCTCAAGAAGAACAAGGTGGACGCGCATGCGGCCCGCTGCCGCAACTGCTGGGCCGTGAGCTGCGTGGACTGCAGCGTCGTGTTCAAGGGCAACGACTACGCCGCGCACACGAGCTGCATCTCGGAGGCGCAGAAGTACGAAGGCGCGCTGTACCGCGAGAAGGGCAGCAACGGCAAGAAGAAGCAGTCGCCGCAGGAGCGGTGGATGGAGGTCGTGGCGGAAGCGTCCTGCCCCGGCGACGCCAAGTTCCAGCAGCTGCTGCAGCGGATCGCCGCCTACGACAACGTGCCGCGCAAGAAGACCAAGTTCGTCAACTTCATGAAGAACAGCATCGCCAATGCTGACGCCAAGACTGTCGAGCGCGTGTTTGCGTTCTACGAGACCCAGCTCAAGGCCAACGAGAGCGAGAACGCTGAAGCGCCTGCTAATGCCACTGAGGCACCGGCGGCTCAGCAGGAATCTGCCCCAGTGACTACTGAGAACGGCGATAGCAAGAAGCGCAGCAACAGTGACGAGGAGAAGGACGAGCAGAAGACTGCCAAGAAATCCAAGACCAGCGACGAGCAGGGCGAAAAGCCGATCAAGTGGGCCAAGCTGATCAAGTCGGCTCTGCAGGACGCGCCGTCGAAGCAGCTGGAGCTGGAGACGCTCCGCTCGCAGCTCATCGCCAGCATTCAGGAGAAGAAGCTCTCGAGCAAGACCGAGAAGGAGCTCAAGAAGGAGTTTAAGAGCGTTGTCCGTGAGAGCAGCAAGGTCGCCGTCGTCGAGATGGTCAAGCTGGTGCTAATGTAACCCAATAGACACACACATTTTCATGAAGTAGCCGTAAAAATGCACTGCTCATCGTACTCTTCCTGTCCACGCGCTACATTGAGCAGTACGGCTGGGAGTGGGCTGAGAAGTTGGCTCAGCAGAATGTGAGTTTAAGCGCGGCTTCAATACTGCCGGCGATGCGCTTGCGATCAACGAGACGGTCGTTGCTATTGGAAGCAGAGGAGGACAACAGCAGCAACGAGATGCTGGGGGTTTTGCATTTACCGGGGGATGTGTGCATTTGAGTGGCTGACCGCAAGCGCGTGATCGCCGATAATCAAGACGAAATGAATTATATAAACTTCCCACACTGTCCGCAGGTTATGGATCTCAGCTGTTGCTTGCTTTTGCCTGTTTCTTCTTTTTCTCACTCATGAGTTTTCGGTGTTTGCGTCGCCTTTTTTTCAACCGCTCTTTCTCCAATTGATGCTGATCTTCCAAGCGCTTCTTTTCTAGCTCACCTTGCCGTTTTTCTTTTTCTAGGCGCTTCTCTTCTAGCTCCTTCAGCTGATCATGGATTTGTCCATTCATTTGATCGGTTACTTGCTGGTGCTTCAGCCTCAGCTGCTGAAGTTCACTACGATGACTCGCGTTTAGGCTCAAAAGCTGTTTTAGTGCTTCACTCGCACTTGGACGTTCGAACGGATCATTTGCCAATAGCGAATCCGCAAATGCAGTCCGTTCTGCCTCGTCGTCCCATCCAACTTGACTGTCGCGAATTAAATGCCCCAAACTCCACAAGTCCACAGCACTTGTGTGCGTACCACCGGGAAGGAGTAGCTCTGGTGGACCTTCTCCTTTAGCCAGTAGACGATTTGTCGGATTCTGCAGCGAGCTCTCTTCTGCGAAATCAAAATTGGTCACGAACCACGAAGTTGAGTCTTGATCGCTCGAAAAATGCTTGCAAATGCTGTCCCAGTGAATGTTCCGGTGCGTCCAGCCAGCTTCATGCAACACCTCCAAGGTTTCAAGCACAGTGAGTAGCATATCAAAAAGCTCTAACAGGTCTCGTGGTCGAACGCAGTCGCCTCGAGGTTTGAACACCAAGGTCTGCACCGACTTCTTCACTTTGACAAGAATTTCAACGTTCGGCACCCTTTCAGAAGTCAGGACGTCATTAACCATGGTCAAATGCTGAGCCGCTCGTGCAAACATACCAGTCTTCGAATAGTCTTTGAGCACATATTTCGGTGTCATTCGCAAGATCACGCCGTCGGCTCGAGTCTTAACGACGTATTCCCGTCGAACGCTCTCGGAGCAAAGTTTCGCCAGGCACTGGACGAGCCGTCCAATATTCAAAAGCGCTAACATGAGTCGGAAGGTATCTTGGTCACACGAAATGCCATAGCTACTGAGCTGGACAGATTCCACAGCTAGAGGATCTTCCTCAGATTGAACGAGTGCAAACAGCTGAATCTTGTTACCAGACGCTGTGTAGCCAAACAAATATGGCACCTCGTCACCAAATATCCATAACATTTGTCCATGTAAACGCTCGCGACCGATCTGCACGTTTCCGAGGGGTACCAGCTCTTCGCCTCGCAGAATGTTTACCGAATCCCATTTGAGCAGAAAGCTGGGCCAGTGAAGTAAATCTGAGGTGGAATGGTTCCAATAGCGAAGCAAGACGGTGTCGCTGAGAGCAAAGCTGAACACACTGCTTATCTTGATATTCCAGGTGGAGATATATGCCGATTCAGACTCACTCCATAGACTCGAGCCGTACGTGATTGGCCCTAAGACTTGAGCATTGAATTCCTCACATGGAGCGCTGTCGTTGATGTTGAACATAGTTCCCACGCCACAGCGGGGGCCCATGAATGCCATTACATCAATCTTTAAGGGCAGTTCCTGCTGCAGGTACTGACTCAGATCGCCCAAAGCAGGCATCGACCAAATACTCGTCGTTAAAAACGTGGTTGACCACTTCTCCGAAGATGAATTTATCGGCACCAAGACTGCGATGGGCTCCGGTTCTTCTGTCTCATCGTCTCTTGGTCGACCTCCAGCCAACAGCACGTTATTCACACGATCTCGCGCTCGTAAAGGCTGACTTTTAGCTTTGAAGGATGCCTCACTGGGGAATGCGCGCAGTTGATTTGGTTCCAGACACCAGAGCTGCGCGGGATACTTGGACTTCACCTGCTCCAGCAAGTAGTCGATCGTGTCATCTGTCTTCAGTGATATCTCTGTCGCAGAAGCCAGTTGATTTCCCCTGTAGTCCATCAGCTGGACCCAGATCTTCACTTGGGCAGCCATCGTGTTCTCTGGCAAAAGAACAGTGCTCTCATGGAAAACTGAGAAAATAGAGTGAACTACGTATACTTATTGGGCACTACACACGAGTCTAGGCAGATTCCTAGTGTAAGAGTCTTCGTGACGACTGCGGTACGGTCGTGCAGGTTTTGCTTCCACGCAATCAATGCTTGCCTTGTGATGTGCTACTGCCGCAGACAACCGAGACGCAACTGCCACCTTGATGAGTTGGAGGATGTGTTTCGATACTCTGTTTCAAGAAACCCGCTTACGTATACATTCGACGCTGGGAAATCACTACGGCTCACTTCGCTTTTTGCTGAGATGTCGGAACAACCCGAAGGAAGCGCCACTGATCAGAATACTACAAGTGACGCATGGATGACGTGGCACCATCAGTTCTTTGCGCTTAAGATAACCCGGACTCCACCCAAAGAAACGCTAGAACAATTCCTGCAAACCAGTATCCCAGTCAAGATTCCGCTGCCCAAGAGTGATTTCGACAACGTATTTTCACAGATCAAAGATAGGGATCTCATGAATTCTCTGTTCGAGCCTATCGAGACCGATGTTTATTGCCGAGATTTTGTTCAGCTCATCGTGGCTCGTATCATTGAACCCGAGACCACTGGAACCACTGAGACGGCGCATATATCATATTGGGACACCATGATCCGGAATGTTTTCGATTATGTTTTCGTAAATATTCCGCAACCAAGCGCGATCAAAACAGTCAAGTCTGATCGAGACACAGTTACCTCGGACACTGGTATCCATCGGCCCGATTTTGTCTTGACAGTGAATGATAGTCCTGTGTTTCGAGAAGAAAAAAGTGAATTCTCTTCGCATGGCATGAAGGAACCTATAGAAGAGCTGCGTAGCAAGATGAAATGGTCTCACTCGCCTTTGCCATATATTTTTGGCTATGCTGCGAAAGGAAGCTCCATTCGGCTTCTTTCCCTCTCATCCGATACCGGTGACAA